>JAJPUD010005075.1:103178-143131 GCA_023553655.1 Myrmecobius fasciatus | reverse complement strand
CTTACTTTTCAGAAATTGAAACTTAAGAGTTGAAGTCTTGGCAGTGATTAAAAAGTCAGTATGTCAGAGCTGGAATTTGAACCCAGGTCTCCTGTCCAGAAACTTGTGGTCTCGTTGCTTTTCTCTTTAAAAAAAAAAAAGTTGACTTGATGTCTTTTGTTTTCATATCAAAAATTTATGCACCAGCCCTGAAGTCAGGAGGACCTGAGTTCAAATTTGATCTCAGACATTCCCTAGCTGTGTGACCGTGGGCAAGTCACTTAACCCCAATTGCCTCAGCAAAAAGCAAAAATACATGTATATATATATATATAGAGAGAGAGATATAGATATTCATATCCCACTTAAAATTCAGTTCTTCTTTGTAACAAATCAGAACAGTTAAATAAAAAACAGCCCACAGGGAATACAACATTCTCCCATCATAGTTTCCTGCCTCTCTGCCAAGAGGAATGTTTTCTTTATCTGTTCTGGGATCATTACTGATTTTTCTATCACCTCAGAGGAATGTGAGCCATGGCGTGGAGGGGCTGAGCAAGTCTCCCTTCCATTCTCACACTCAGACCTAATAGCAGCTCTGTGCTCTGTGGCCCTAGGTCCAGAGGCTGCCCACATGAGGCAGGGCTGAGCAGTGGAGGGATGATTAGGCTTGGATGTGGAGGCAAAGCTCTGGGTTTGTATCCCAGGCCAGCTGTTTTTTTACTTATGTATCTCTGAATCAGTCAGTTGGCTTTTCCAGGACACTTTTTTTCCTCAAATCTGCAAATGAGAAAGGTAGCCACTGAGGTCCCTTTTAGCCCTATAATCCTAGAACTTTTTAAATGATATTTTCATTCATATTCTTCCAGTCACTAAGAATGATGTTTTTCTACACATGCATAAGCATTGCATTGGACTTGTGTCTTTCTATAAAATACTCCAATACATTTATATAGCATGGCTCATGTGGTCATTTCCCAAGCCATAAATGCCCACTTCATTTTGGTTATTTTACTTCCTTGCTACCACAAGAAAAGTGCTACTATGGCTGGAATACTTCTTTCTTGTCTTTTACCTCCTTGAGGAATCTGCCCGGGAGTATTAGATTGGAAGCTTCTTAAGGGTAGGGATTGTCTTTTTTTTTTTTAAATTCCAGAGCATAAATATTGTTTGAATGACTAGGATCCCTGGATCAAAGGATATGTCATGTTCTCAGCAATTTTTGGTTGTTTTTGCTATGGTTATTTTTATGAAAAGGAACAAGGGCCACGTCATCAACAAGCCACATGCCTGCTATTTGTGTTTTATATGGGAAGATGGACAGATGCATAGAGAGTCTGGATTATTGTATTTACTAACCAGCTAGATTGTAGGACTTTTGGATTTCAAGGTATTGAATGAACTCTGGCCATGGAGTGGTCAGAGCAAGCTTCCTGAAGGAGGTAGGATCTAAACAAGTCATGAAGAAGGGCACAACTTAATGACTTGATGTCCAAAGTAATGTTTCCTTTCATTCTAAAACTCTTAGTAAGCTCTCATCCTGACATTCTAGATGAGTAAATTCTATAAACAAATTCTCTGATTCCTTTATTTGATTTTATAGACATTAAAAGTTTCCTCTATTACCCTTAATCTTTTATTTGTGAATACCCCTTTGTATTCTCCTACATGGGAAGCTATTCAATCTCCTGGATCTTTTTGGTTAGCTAAAATCCTCCCAAAATCAAACTCAAGAGATGGTTTTTTATTGTCTTTGAAAATGCTGACCTTAGTAAGTCACATGCCATGTGATCTTGTTGAGAATTGGACTATTTAGAATTTATTACAATCTCTTCTGATTTGCTCCATAACCTTAGACAAGTCACTTTGAAATTTCATGGTCTGATGGAGAGGGTACTGGGTTGGAACATCAGGAGACTTGAGTTGGCCAAATGTCAATTATTTATTGGATGTTTAGTCTTAGCTCTTGGACTAATTAGCTTTGTGTCATTGGGTGAGTTATTTTGTAGTTCCTGGTTTTGTTTTCTGCATCTGCAGACAAATACTTCTCTCTACCTTAAAGGAGTATGAGAGTAAAAGGAGTTAACAAGTAAAAAATATTTTTTTTAAAAGATTTTAACATTAAATACATTTTTACAACTCAAATCTTGTTTAAACTCTTCACAGTACGGATACTATAGGCTAGCACATTACAGGATTACATTGCTGGGATTGTTATTATTAATAACTAACTTTTTATCAATAATTCCATTAACTACAGCATGATGCTAATGAGATTGAAGGTTATGGCCTCATAATTAAATTAAACTTTTAAAAATTAAAATAAATTAAATTGATTAAAATTTGATTGTTAATTCCCAACTTCAGTGAGCCATCTTGCAAATGAAGGTAATAACTATTTGTAAAGTAGATAAAGAAGGAAGAAAAATCGAGCTAGAGAATGTAAACTGCTTATTACACCAGTGATTTCTTCATTATTAGAAAAACAAATTTCATTCTTTATAGATGGAGGGACAGTTGCATCATGGTTTTGTACAAGGGACAAAAATTAATCTATAAGCAGCTATTTTTTGAGTTCTTGTTTTAAACCTCACACTGTATGGTACTACAAGGTTCATCAGATCTCTAATTCCTTCTCTAAAGACTGTACTACTCAATTGGAGAAATAAAACATGTGCAGATAAAATATTTAGGAAACTATCAGATGAAATAAAATGTTATTTGTATAGTAGAGAGAAAACATAAGGCAAAATATTATAATGTATTTCATGGAGTAGATTTTTAGTAACCAAGGGAATTAGAGGCAAGATGGCAGGAGATATAGATACACTTTAAAAATATACACACCCACACAATTATTCTCAGTCTGATTTTTTTCTGTAAAAGATGATGAATACTTGTTAATTAGAATCTTAGATCAATCAGAGACCATCTTTAGGCTATTCTCCTTAATTTATAGATGGAAACTGAGGCCTCAGGAGGTTAGATGCTAGCTCAAGGTTTATGAAGAATTTGAATCCAGATCCATTTAATCTTTCCACTGCACCCCATACTGCCTTGTTGAAGAAAGGGTGTGTGTCTGTGTGTGTGTGTAAAATTCAGTATAAATACAAAAGGTGTTTAAAGTCACAGGGTTAAAAGTAGTTCATTTTCCAGCTGGGTAAATAAGAAACAGAACATCTGCAAAAGTTCCTTAAATTTCCAGGAACAGCAAATAGCTCCTTAACCTTCACTTGGCTATCATTGCAGAAAATCTAAGTACTCCCCAAGCACCAAAGGGAGAGCTGGGGAACACGGATAGCTTTTTTGTTTTTGCCGACTTCTATTAAAATTGCTGTGTGCTGAGCACATAAAATGGTGCTCTTTATCTTACAGACAGAGTAAATGATTGTTAAGTAATTGAGCTGGTTCATGAAGGAGTGCAAATAGTTTCTCTCTCACTCTTGGGGAAAAAAAAAACTGTCCTATGCTGAGCCCCTGGACCTTGTCCAACTGATTTCCGAGCCAAGCTCTCCCAGGTACCCTCAGACTTGTTCAAACACTTCTCTCCCTTAGCAGTTTGCTCTGTGTCTCCCTAGGAAAATTCCACCCTGTCCAAAGCCCTTTTAGAGTGCTTGCTGGACATGAGCCGGCGGTCAGCAGCCCATTCTCCTGCAGGGCTGCCTCGGCCTTTGGCTGTGGCCTGCAAGGGATGTGCTTGGCATGAGAAGGAGGGACGAGTGAATGGGCGCCCGAGCCCAGCCTCTCTGAAAGAACGCTGAGGAGTTACTGATTATCCCTTTTGTTAGCTGCTGTGCCAGGAGTTTGCTCCTGCAGGGAGAGGCTGGAATGAGCTCACTGTGCCCAGAGGACAGGGACAGGTTTTGGCTGGGCCGCTGTGAATCAGATCCCTTTTGTCTCACTGTTTTTGTGAGATTGTTAGTGGTCTCCATGGTCCCTTTAGAGTTCACCATGAAGGCAAATAACCCCTTGGTGCCCTCTGTTATCGCCTTGCCCCTCCTGCCCACTAGCCACTCGTCCGAGTTCCTGCTCCTCACTGGAGCCCAGCGGTTGTTCTAGCCGGGCTGCCTCTACGTCAGGCCTCGTTCAGGTGCTTCAGGTCACTCACTGCAGAGCTGCTCTCTAGGACTGTAGGGAGGAGCAGAGCTGCCTCTGGTGTAGGGATTTTTTCATTCCTGAGTTTTCACTGTACAGGTCCGGTCTCTCTCATCATCTTGACCGAGGCAGATGTTAGGGTCAGACATGGAGCTGGAAAGAGCCATAGAGGCCTACTGGTTTAATCCCCTTATTTCATAAGGCCTAGAGGAGTCAGGTGACCTGCCCCGATCACCCAAGTGACAAAGGCAGAATTTGAACTTGGGTCCTAAACTTAGTATTCTTTTTTTCCCCCAATGGAGTATTTCTTTTTTTGAAATTTTTTTTTATCAAAGCTTACAAAACATATGCATGGGTAATTCTTCAACACTGACCCTTGCAAAACCTGTTTCAAATTTCTACCCTTCCTCCTATCTCCTCCTCTAGATGGCAGGTATTCCAATGCATGTTAAACATGTTAAAATATGTTAAATCCAATATATGTATACATAGTTATATAGTTATCTAGTTGTACAAGAAAAATCGGATCAAGAAAGAAAAACAACTGAGAAAGAAAACAAAATGCAAGCAAACAACAACAGAGAGAGTGCGGATGCTATGTTGTGATCCACACTCAGTTCCCACAGTCTTCTCTCTGGGTGTGGATGGCTCTCTTCATCACCAAACAATTGGAATTGTAAACCTAGTATTCTTGATTAAAATAGATGTTTGTAAATTTTGAGGTTGAATTCAATTGAAATTACTCTCAATTTAATCCCAATTCCAATTTAGAATTACTGACAGTTTTCAGGTAGTTGCAAAATTATTGATTTAAGCCAGGGAGTGTTTGAATTAAAAAAAATTAATGACAGTGGGAAATATAAGCCAAGAGAGTAGCATGCTTTGAGTGGATGAGGAAAGGGAAAAAAGGAATTGGTCAGGGTTTTCAAAGTTCATTCTTTCAACAAACTTTTTCCTAAAACAATTACTATTTGAGGCAGATAGATGGTGCAGTAGATAGAGCACCGGCCCTGGATTCAGGAAAACTTGAGTTCAAATTTGACCTTAGACACTTAATATTTATTAGCTGTGTGACTCTGAGTCACTTAACTCCAATTGCATCAACAGAAAATAAACAAAAATAATTATCTTATTTTTTAAAAAAAATGCTATTTGCAAGACATTGTAAACAATTAGATAGTTCCTGCTCTCAAGGAGCTCCCATTCTACTTGGGGAACAGAACTTATATACAGATGAATATATAAATGTAATAGGGAATAATTTTGAGAGGAAAGGAGCATTGACAACTGTAGGGTATCAAGAAAGGCCTCATATAATGAGACACAGGCACAGCCTGTGAAGAGAGAAAAGGGGATAGAAAATACTTTGGGGAGCAGGTGAGTAGCTTGCTTGGAATGGAGTATGTATGAGGGAAGTAAAATGAAATAAGATGCAAAAGGTAGGTTAGAGCCAAACAGTGGAGGGCTTTAAATGCCAGGTTCTAAAGAATTTGAATTTTATGCTGATGGCAGTGGGGAATCACAATATATGTTCTCATACTAAACCATTGTTTGCCTCCATCTGGAATCCTATATATTTTTGGTCTATAAACCTTAAGAAATAGAGCTGAAGGTGCCCAGAGAAAGGTAACTAGATGTGTTGTGCAGTTACTGTATGATGATAGAAAAATAACTGCACCCTTCAATTTGGAAGGATATAACTCAAGTCTGTCAAATGATGAATTGACTTCAACAGATACTTATTAAGCATGTGTTCCTTTGCGCAGGGCACAGTACTTAGTGCCGGAGATCAGATGGAAAGTGCAGGTGAAAGTCCTCCTAAGCATATGACATGTAGGTAGATAAAATATGTAGTAATAGAGTAAATGTGCATGAAGGGTATAAATGTTCATCAAAATCATGAAACAGTAGAACTAGAAGATACTTGCTGAAGCTTGGGAAAGGATGTTAAGGACAAAAAGCACTCCTTTTCATAATTGGTAGTAGGAAACTTATTTGCTACATAAGATAAAGGGTTTATATATGCAACTGTAGAATAATTTTATAGAAGCCTATTTTTAGAGCTAGAAAGAACCTAGAAAGGTTATCTGGTTCAGCTTTCTTAACTTTACAAATGAGGAAACTGAGACCCATTAAGATGGTCAAGTCACTTGTCTAAAGTCGTCCATTATTTCATGTCTTCTTGTTCCAAATGGAACATTCTTTACCTGGCAGCACAGGAAGGGACACTAGGCAAATTCATCCCTTTTCATCTACCCTAACCCCTCTCCTCCTGTTTATCGAGGAAAACAATTTTATCTTTAGAGTTCTAACAGTCCCACCAAATATCCTTTGATAGCATGAAAAGCCCCTGAGTCTGGCTTATTATAGCAATGTTTATGTTCTTCTCTGTTCACTTTCTCTTTTTTTATATTTCTCTAAGACTCAGAAACACTTAAGCTTGTGCCTTGTGAATATTGTGGGAAATTGGCCAAGAGTATTCTGGATATAAGACCATGCTATGGATGGTAGGGTATAATAATATCTCAAAGCAGGATGAAGATAGTCTTAAACATTAGAGCAGGAAAGCTGTCACAGTTAAGTTCTGTTATATAAAGTTGCATGTTGCCCTCAGTGAGTGTTCTAACCTGTCCCGAGTTATATTTTTCTTCCCTAGGAATTGATCTGCTTTCTTTTGCTTCTAGGCCAACACATATGAGAAGTATTGGCCATTTTACCAGCAGCACGGAAGCCAGTATTTTCCCAAGGAGCATTTGAAAAAGGCTGTTGCTGAAATTGAAGAAATGTGCAATATTTTGAAAATGGAAGGAGTGACTGTTAAGAGGCCTGATCCCATTGATTGGTCTTTCAAGTACAAAACACCAGATTTTGAGTCTACAGGTGAGTGATATTCTATAGATTACTTGGATCATGAAGTTCTGGCCAGAGGGAAGGCAGTAATGACCATATAGAAATCCCTTCCTACTCTAGAGATCTTTGCAAATTGTAGACTAATTCAGAAATTTGGAGCAATGAAAAATGCTGGGAACTTTTAAAAGTGATTAATTTGTACCATATTTTAAGGTCATTCCAATTCATACAAGTTTCATGGAGAGAAGCAAAATTTTTCCCCAAAATTTTTAGTTGTGGTGGGATAGAACTGGATTTAGAGAATAAATGATTGAGTTTGAATCCTGGTTCAACTACTTCCTCATTGGATGACCCTGGTTAAAGCTCTTTCACTTCTCTGAGCTTCAGTTTCATCTATAAAATGGGAATTATAACATTGGCACAACCTACTTCAAAGGGTTGTTGTCAGAACTCCAAGAACTGCAACTTTCATTTTAATTTGTCCTACCTGTAGAAAGCTGTGGATACAGGTGTAGCCATAGTAAAACCCCATGTATTCTCAAGATGTGTGATTGTATTTCCATTATACCTGAAGATCAGAGTTAATACCTTTAATCACTGTAAAGCTGCTCCTTCAAATATTTAATTTTTTACACTTCTTTAGCTCATGTGTGAAGAGGTGAATCTCATTAATCACCATTATTTTTTCCTTGCATTTAGTGAAATTTATGCAGTTTTCTTGTTTTACTTAGAATAGTGGCCTTTAAATTATTTAATAGGAAAGACCTATCTCTACAATTAACAAGTAAATCATAGAAGGGAAAATGTTTGCTGAGCTAGTTTTCTGTTTTATCTAGTAAATGATTTTTAAAAAATTATTTATTTATAATTTAAATACAAAATAGAAAAAAATTCCTTTGTGTACAGCAGAACATGAGAGGATTCAAATAAAAGACAATAAATTTTCATTTCAAGAAAGCTTATATAATAAATATTACACACTGTGTTCAGAGTTGTCCATCTTTTCTTTTTTTCCTTGTAGTTTCCTTTTATTCTCTGCTATGAACTTTTTACTTTATTCTTTTTCCCCCCTTTCATCCCTTCCTACCTTCTCCAAGGAAGCTATAATTAAGCAGATATATTTATATATATATATATTTAGATGTACATAATATACATACATGATTATAATCATAAACACACATATATACATCCATGTAAGGCCATACTATGCTTGTTTGTCCTCTTGTTTCTCTGAAGGTTAACATCTTTCATAAGTCCAAGTCTTTCCATGTTTTTTCTAAGTCCGCCAACTCATCATTTCCTACACCACAGCATTTTTCATACTTTGTATTTGTACCCCAAAGGCTTCTATAGCATAGTACCTTACATATAGTAGATTATTAATAAATACTTTCTGATTTATTGCTGAACTATAAAGAATTAGGGTTTTGATAATACAGAAGCAACATATTTCATTCAGTACAGGAAAAAATGTAGTGAGAGAATTTGGTGCCCCAAATATGAACTATTCAGATTTCTTGCATGGAATTGTTTTATTTTGTTTTTCAAATACTCTGTTTTTGAAAATTTGATATTATGATTATTTTAAGGCTTTTTGACCTTTTCAGGTTTGTATGGTGCAATGCCCAGAGACATTCTGATAGTAGTTGGAAATGAAATCATTGAAGCTCCCATGGCATGGCGTGCACGCTTCTTTGAGTATCGAGCATACAGATCAATTATCAAAGATTATTTCCATCGTGGGGCTAAGTGGACAACTGCTCCTAAGCCCACAATGGCTGATGAGCTTTATGACCAGGTACTTTCCTAAACTATGTTTGTTAATGTACCTTTTTCTACTTAGCCCATCAGAAATACCTTCTAAAGTTATGAGTAGGTTTGAAATTGCAGATTCTTAAAATTATTATCTATTTGCTGTTGTTTTAAGTAATTTTTCTTTTATGAATTATAAAATCCAAAATAATAGATTTATCAACAGTTGAACTCACTCTGATGATTATGGTTCTGTTTCCATTTTGGGCCTATACATCTAAGTTAATATTTAAAATAATTGAAAATTTCTTTTTTCAGATGATTAATCACAGACATTTCTGTAGTTTGTGGGAGGTAAGGATTGCAGAGTTTATGTTCAGAAAAGGAGCCATTTTTATCTGATTGGATTTAATGGAATTCATTAAAATATCTCACTAGTCAGTCTCCTTAGAATAGAGGCCCTAAATTTAAGAATAAGTTTTACTTTTAGCAGTTAAAAATAAAATTTAAATGTACAGTCACATACTTAGGTTCAGAAAATCAATCTTACAAATACAAGATAGGTATCAGAAGATCTTGTAAAATTTGAGGGTTGGTATAGGGGTGGGGATAATCATGAACTGTGATCTTAAATATGAATCTGCAATTTGACATGGCAGCCAAAAAAGCTAGTTTGATCTTGGGGATCATTTAGAGAAGCATAGTTTCTGAGAATAAGGAGTATTCTCACTGTACAGCTATGATCAGACACCATTTAGAGCTTTGTGATGTGTTCTGATTACCACAGTTTAGTAGAGATGTTGAAGGTAATCAGAGAAAAATACCTAAGAGAAAGGGTGTTGAGACTATATTATAAGATTATCAAATGAATGAACTAGAGATATTTAACTTAGAGAAGAAAAGACTCAAGGAACGCAAGAACTGTCTTCAAGTATTTAAAAGATTTGTTATGTGGAAAAGAATTAATTTTGTTCAGTTTAGCTCCAGAAAATAAAACAAGGAGCACTGGCTGCAAGTTGGAAAAAGGCAAATTTAGGCTTAATGTTAGGGAAAAAGTTCCTAATAATTATTATCCAGAAGTAGAGTGGATCATTTCGTACGATAGCTTCCCTCTCAAGGGACGTCTAGCCAGAGACTAGATGGCCACTTGTTGAGTATGTTACGGTGGAGATTCTTTTCAGATATTGGCCTAGATGGCTGCTGAGGTTACAGCAACTTTCATAGACCTTCTGCTAAGAAGTAGAAAGAAGGTTATGATTTGTATTTTTGGAGAGACTATCCCAAAATAACAAAATTTCAGACCTTTGAAATATAGGAGACCCAGAAAACTTATTCTTTATAGTGTTTTAGTTCATGAACCAAGAGTAAATTCCTTTAGTAAAAATATAGGATTTTTTCATTTTTGTTATTTCCAAATTTTATATATGTGTGTATATATATATATTATTCAAGGAGGAACTTTAATTCTCTACACTTAATATGCATGAACTTCACTGAATAACTAAAATGGCTGATTTTTTTTAGTCACATGATATTTATTTCCAAGATATTTTATCCTCTTTTGAAAAATGCTCTAAGGCATACTATGATTTGTTTTAAACTGGCACATGCTGTGTATGCTTACATAAAAATTTAGTTGAACAAACTAAAACAAAGACTTGCAGGTGTACTTGTGATTGTAATTTATAGTTGCAAAAAAAAGCCCTAATTAAATAAATATTAGAATGATATATATGTATATATACATATATGTATATATGTGTATATATATATATCTCAATGTATGGTTTATGGAATATGTTCAAGAGGAATCAGTTGCTAACATTGGCATTACACCACCTATCTCTGAATATCAGAAAATTGCTGACAATGCTAATTCTTTTTCCCTGTTCACATGGACACGAGTTTTCCATTCACATGCTTTCACTTAGTTTCAGAAATGAGTAGCACAGTATATTTCTTAAATAGCATACGTCATGCTAATGAATTCTCAGTTGAGTCCAAATTTAAACCAGTATTCTTATTTGCATTAGTTACCATATTTTTCTTCCTTAAAATTAATGTATTGATTTAGGTGTTGTGTTTATTTTTCCTGTTAGGATTATCCAATCTATTCTGTAGAAGACAGACACAAATTGGCTGCTCAGGGAAAATTTGTGACGACTGAATATGAGCCATGTTTTGATGCTGCTGACTTCATTCGAGCTGGAAGGGATATTTTTGCACAGAGAAGCCAGGTAGGAAAAAACTGTATCTAAAATGCCATGCTTTATTATATACCTTGTATTTTAGAAAAAAAATTGTTAGACCGCTTCTTCTTATTTATTATTTATTTTTATTTTTTTCTCAATATTTTTTTTCCAGTTACATGTTATGATAGTTTTCAACATTCATTTTAGTTGTGTGTGTTTTTTGTTTTTTGTTTTTTTGTTTTTTTTTGCTGAGGCAATTGGGGTTAAGTGACTTGCCCAGGGTCACACAGCTAGGAAGTGTTAAGTGTCTGAGACCAGATTTGAACTCGGCCCTCCTGACTTCAGGGCTGGTGCTCTATCTACTGTGCCACCTAGCTGCCCTACTTTCATTTTTTTTAAATTAAAGCTTTTTATTTACAAAACATATGCATAGATAATTTTTCAACATTGACCCTTGCAAAATTTTCTGTTCCAAATTTTTGTCTCCTTCCCCCCACTTCCACCCTTAGATGGCAGGTAGTCCAATACATGTTAAATATGTTAAAATGTATCAACATTCATTTTTATAAGATTTTGAGTTAGAAAACTTTTTCTCCTTCCTTCTCTTACTTTCCTTTTCCCCAAGACAGCAAGTGCTCTGGTGTAGATTATACTCATTTTAAAGACATTTTCATATTAGTCATGTTGTGAAAGAAAAAAGCAAAACAAAAGGTGAAAATAGCATGCTTTGATCAGCATTCAGTCTCTATAGTTCTCCCTCTGGATGTGGATGACATTTTCCATCCCAAGTAATAGACTACTTCTAATGGCAAATCGTTATGATTTTCTTTCCTCTTATTTTCAGGTAACTAATTACCTGGGCATTGAGTGGATGCGTAGGCATCTTGCTCCAGACTATAGAGTGCATATCATCTCCTTTAAAGATCCCAATCCAATGCATATCGATGCTACCTTCAATATCATTGGGCCTGGTCTTGTGCTTTCCAATCCTGACCGGCCCTGCCATCAGGTAAGAGAGCATTAATGACCCTGGAAATAGCAAGTATGACTAGTGGCTGACGTATCACTTATTCAAATAGCATTTCTGTGAGAATTGTACATTTCTAATTTAATGACTATTATTGAATTAGATTTCTCTTGATTATATTCAATCATTGCTTTCATGATAGTTTATATATTACTGTAGCATAATGGTGCTGGTGATAGTGGGATTCCATTGAATATTAACTTGGGCCATTTGCTTTTGTCAAAGCTGTAGGTTCATCTGGGTGTGTTCATATGCATGTCATGTACATGTGTGTTGTAAAAAATTTTCTCTACATTATAGTCATTGCTATATAAAACATCTATCCTTCTCCTCCTCCATTTATACCCTATGACAAAGACTATAACAAAGAATAACAGTTAAATCAAAGCAACCAATACATCCAGTAACCGGGTCTGACAATGTATTCAATATTTTAGTCCCCAGTATTTACCTGGAGTAGCAGAAAATGTTTCCTTATGTGTTTTCTGGCACAAATATTAATGATTTCAATTAATCACAGTTTAGCTTCCTTTTAGTGTTTTCATTTATTGTATTATGCATACTCTTCTTGTTCTATTTATTTCACTCTGCGTTAGTTCATAAAATTTCCCATGTAATTCAAATTCTTCATTATTTATAATTTCATATTGCAGAATAAGTCTATTAAATTAATATTCCCTAGTCAGTGTGCCTCTGTTTCCAGTTCTTTACTCATGCTTTTAACAAAGGGAGTGCTGTTATTTCATAATATACAGCCGCTGAATCATAAACAAGGTGATGCTCACATGCCCAGGGCCAGTCCTACTGGGTAATAAGGTGTCTTTCCTCTCCACCTGATTGTGGCCCACTGTGGCCAACTCTGCCCTGCAGAGGAAGATGGATCTGTTGCATGTAGAAGTCTTTCCCTGACCTCCTCTGGCCTCCTGCTTCTGCTCATTGCCCCCTATTTCCAGTTGGACAGATAAGTGGTTTTGTTTTATTTTCAAATTTCTAGGCCACACTACAACAAACTTTTCAATAATCTTTTGCTGCATCGCTGCTTATTTCTGTGCCATTAGGAGAATAAATGACAAGGTTTTATATTTATTTAAATGTAATATATTTGCTAGGATGATATGGGCAAATCATATTATTAAGGAAATGTAGGAATGTCACAAGAAGCCATCTAGGTGAATGTATCTAAACAAGAATTCTTTCTACAACAGGTAGTCAGTCAGCCTCCCTTTGTTTGAAGGCTTCTAGCAGTGTGGGAGCCCTGCACCCTCTACTTTTGGATAGCTTTAACCTGTGGGAAGTTTTTCCTTGCCTCAAGCTACCTTTGTCTTTTT
This sequence comes from Myrmecobius fasciatus, assembly GCA_023553655.1. Lineage (NCBI taxonomy): Eukaryota > Metazoa > Chordata > Mammalia > Dasyuromorphia > Myrmecobiidae > Myrmecobius > Myrmecobius fasciatus. Next base: position 129,905 of record JAJPUD010005075.1, on the reverse strand, counting down.
GCAACTTTGATATTAATCATGATGATAAAAGCAGACATGTATGGCACTTGGGGATTTGCAAATTGCTTTTTATATATTGTCATTAGAGCCTTACAACAGCTCTAGGAGGGAAGAACTTCTGATTATTTTCCTCATTTTACACACGAGGAAACAGGATTAGAAAGGTTGTGACTTCCCACGAACACTTTGCTATAAGTATCACACAGGTGGGATCAAACATCCACTGTTCATGTGCATTTGTTGCTTGCTCTCTGGAGCCAGGGGAGCAAGGATAATCTTTCTTCCAGGTGACAGCCTGTCAGAGATCTGAAGAGTTATTGTATCCCTCCCAAATCATCTTTTTCCAGGCTAAATAGCCTATGTCTTCATCCAGCATGAACTCAGGCTGTTTCGCCATTCTGGTTTTCCTTCTCTGGATACTCTGCAACTTCATGTCTTTTCTATAATGTAGTGCCCAGGATGCAGCACAGCACTCCAGATAATAACCAGGGATTTACCTTAATGTGTCCTAAGACTTCCCTCACTCTCTTGGCTGCTCCATCACAAGAATCAAGCCCACTGAGCTAAAACTAAATTTTTTAAACTGGAGCTATGTTCAAGTACATTACCTCCACTTTTTATTTATGAAGTTAATTTTTTGAAACCAAGTAATTAGACTTCATACTTTATCCCAATAAAGTTCATTTGATTTGATTTGTCCCAGTATTCCAGCAATAGTTCATGAATTTTGTCATCCATTAGTTATCCCCTTCGTTGTGATTTTACAAATTGGATAAATATACCTTTATTCAGGCTATTGATAAAGCGTTTAGTAGCACAGGGTCAAGCACGGAGCTCCACAGCATGTCACCTTCCTAGACCCATTGAGCACTCTTTGGTTTTGCCCACTTAGCCAGTTCCAAGATTACTAAATCGTACTTTTCTCTGGCCTCTCCCTTCCCTTTTTCTCTACTCCCACCACACGAATAGTGTGATAGGCTTAGTCAAATGCTCAGCTAAAACCTTCACATCCAGAGCATTTCCCTGATCTGCTAGTCTAGTAACCTTGCCAAAAAAGGAAGTCAGCTTAGTTTGACCTGTTCTTCCTGAAGTCATGCTGCCTCTTGGGGATCAGCACTTCCTTTTCTAGGGTTCACTAATCATCCCTATAGTACTTTCTAGATATTTTGCCAGGAATCAAAGTTAAATTCACTAATTGGTGGTTCACACACTCTATTCTCTATTGCTTTTTAAAATTCCAGTATCATAATAACTCTACAATTCTCCATAATCTTTCAAAGATTACTGATAGTTGATTAGCAATCACAATTGCCTTTCCTCCCCCCAATACTTTGGGAATATAATATTTTTGGCTCTAGATCTTAACCTCATCAAGGACAAGCTATGTGTTTTCTTAATATTTTTCTGCTTACCATGGTTATCAACTCATTATTAGTGATTTTTGTTCTAAACTGTGTAGTGCAAAGATCATCAAGCATTAAATCCTATCTTTTCTCTGTTCAGTTATAATTATTCTACCCATTTCTCAGAGACTAACTATCCTTTCTTTGATGTTCCTCATGAATTGGGGTGGGAGGGAGAAACACAACTTTTTTTTTTTTTAACTTTCCTGGTCAGTCTCAACTCACTCTGAATATTAGCATTCCTGATATTGTTATTATCCTCTGTAATGTTTTTTTAATCTTTTTTCTGTTACTTCTTGTCTGCAATTGTATTTTAAAATCTAAGTTGGTTAATAAGTTCCTTTAAAGCCATATCAGTCTTTTCAAATAACAACTTCTTCCTCTTCATAGGAATTGTTTTTTGTGTATTTTCAGAATTTCATTTTTGAGAGCTTTTCATTCCTTTTAGATTTATTTTCCTGAACCTGTCTATGACTATCTGCTCTTTTTCTATGTTGAAATCTCTCTTCCCTAATTCTATGATATATTTCAAACTAAACCTAGTTTTTCTTCTCCTATATCTAAGATAGAGTGATGATCCCTTTTCTTCAGAATTTTCTGTCCTTTCCATCCCAGCAAACTGCTTCTCCTTGTTGGTAGCCCAGATCCAGAATAGAATTGCCCCTTGTGGATTTCAGAACCTTTTGAATAATGAAATTAACATTTTAGCAAATGAAAAAAATTACTGAAAAGCTGTCTTGCTCTTGGTCATGAGAGGGTTCTAGCAGATGACAGCTTAATTAAAGTCCTTTAACATTATGATGTAATGAATCTAGGCCAGGTTCATAATCTGTTTTCTGAGTTCTTCCTGCATTTTCTCTTTTTATTCATCTAGTCTGTAATATACTGTAGTTGGTAGCAATATTGCTTCTATTTCAGTTTCTATTTTTTTTCCACCAAATTGCTCTCACCATGTTTTCCCACCCTGGTTCTTAAATTTCCTCATATTAATTCTTTTTTTAATGTAGAATGCACTTTTAACAAACTCCCCTCTTTACCTGTCTTGGGTATCTGCTCTGGGGGTACCACTTTAATCCTTATGAGTTTGAAGTCTTGATAATCAATCCCTTATAAAACAACTTGCATGATATCTACCACAGCCCAAGACAGAATATTGAACTAATTTAAGGTGGTTAAGCTTGCCATGATGAAAAGAGGTATGGAATGGGGAATCAGAACAGTTTGGCTTTTATAGCCTTAGTCCTGCCACTTTTATCTGTAGCCTTGAACAAGTCTCTAGGGTCTTGGTTTCCCTCTCTATAAAATGTCAAGAATAATTTCCTATGTTTCTTATCTCAGAGATTATTCTGGGGATATAAATGACATAACATATTTGAAAATCATTCTGTAAATTATGAAGTACCCTATAAATACAAGATATTCTTATGATTTTATGAATAGGTCTTGGTTAATAAAAGCTTATTCAGAACCATTTTTTCAAATGCAAATAACTTGAATGTTTAAAAGTACTGGAAATATATAAAATACACAAGTTCACCTAAAATGTTCATTAGTCATAAAGCATCAACACTCTCAAAACATATTAGGTCAAATTTTTCTTGTTTTGTAATATATAAAATTTGTATAATACTCAACTTAGTCATTGGTCATAATCTGAATGTTTGAAAAATAACTTAAAAGTTGGGAAATACTGAAATGACATTTCAGGTGGAATTATTCCTAAGGGCTAGTAGAGAGCAAGAAATTAAAAATCTTTTGGGATTTTTCTTTTAGATTGAACTTTTCAAGAAAGCAGGATGGACTATAGTTACTCCTCCAACTCCAGTCATCCCAGATGGTAAGAATTCTTTCTATGGGGAGATTAATCTTGAATTTTGAACTTATTTATATGAAGTATGAAATTTAGCATTTGGGAAAATGTTTCCAGAAAAAGAAAGTAGTTTTTAGGATTCGCTTTCTTCTTTTTAGGACATGAACAAAACTGGCCAAAAGTAATGGAAAATTGTTTAAAGGTTCATTTAAAATGTTATATTATGAAATCCAAATGTGTCACCATTATTAGAAACTGATATTTATATTTGTGTAAAGATTGTAAAGAAAGTACAAAGACCTAGGGAAGGGGAATTGCTACTAGCATAGAATCACTGTCACCTTATTCTTACACTCTTTTCTTGAGAACCTCTCATTTAAGTGTAAATAAGAACGGGTAGTGAGACATAATTATTGACTTTGTTCTTTTTAGACCACCCACTCTGGATGTCATCCAAATGGCTCTCCATGAATGTTTTAATGCTGGACGAAAAACGTGTTATGGTAGATGCCAATGAAGTTCCAATTCAAAAAATGTTTGAAAAACTGGGTATGTTCAATACATCAATCTTTTTAAAATTACATAAGAAAGAGTGAAGTTAAAATGAGATCTTTAAAAAAAATCATTCTGGGTGAGAGCAGTATTTTATTTCTAACAGGAGGAGTACCAGGGGACATTTTGTAGAAAAACATTGTATTTTGCCTTTCCATTATTTCAGCCTAAAAAATTACATGTCTTTACACATATCTGACTTTTCTTTAGTAACCAGTTATTTAAGTTCATAGATAATAGTTCTCTAAACCCTTCAGGGACCAGTGAAAATTTTATAGCTCATGTGTGGGAATAGCTGCTTTATAGCTAGCCATGTGAATTGATCAGAGCTGTTTACAATTAAATGAAATGTCAATGTGCTTTTAATAAGCCTTACTAAGATGTAGATTTCTTATTGTTTGAAATGTGAGGTAAAGTATTGAGAATCACTTGATATTTATGAGATCTTCAAGTTGAAAAGGAAAAAAATCAGACATTTTGATTTGGGTTTATCTTAATTTTTTTTTGAAGTTTATGTCAGCTATTTTTATAGTTTTGAAAGGTATTTTTGAAGGGTACAAGTCTTTATATGGCTCTTAAATACATAAGTATTTTCTTTTAGGAATGTTGAATTTTAAAGCCAGTTAACTAGATTTATTCAAGTTAACTTGAATCTTACAAAACTATAAATGCACACATTTCTTAGGTCTCAGTTTTGAAATACATGCTCCTTTAATTTTAGATTGAGCCCAAGGCTAGGAGTTTTTCAAACATACACCTTGTGTCTTTTTAATCAGATATATGATTCTTTGTGTAAAGATTGTCTTTGCTTCTCAAGGTGATTACAAAATAAGCTCTCAAAAGCTTCTTTTGGAACCCCAAAATATTATAAGATGCCAGTTAAGATACCCTGACCTCATGGATATCTTTACTCTCTGGGTTTTCATGGAATGACTACTTAATCTGCCATGTTCACTCATTTGTCCTACCTCTGTACTTTCTCTTGGTAATTTAATTGATTTCCATCAATTCAGTTATCTTTATGAAAGTTACTTCCAGGTTTATATATCCCACTTTAATGTCCTGGGGACTTGAGTCCCAAATCACAATCTGCCTATTGGGCATTTTAGTCTGGATGTCCTGTAACCACTTCAACTTCAATGTGTCCAAAACAGTATTCTTTATCTTTCCCTCCAGCCCCCCCAAAACCCACTTCCTCCTTGTTTCTTTCAAGGGCACCACTGCCACCCAGCCACTCTGCCTTTCCCACAGCTGCCACATCTTGTCAGTTTTACCTCTGACAGAGTATCTCACACTCATCTTCTCATCATCCACAAGCTCTGCCCTGGATCAGCCCCTTAGCTCCCTTCTTACTAGCTCTTAAACACGACACCTCGTTTTCCTTCTCAGTGCCTTTGCAGAGGCTATAATTTTGCCTGGAATACATTCTTTTTTTACTCTTACATCTTAAAATATTTAGCATCCTTTCAAGCTCAGTTCAAGGGCCTCCTCCTACCATGAAAGTGTTTACTAATACTCTTTTGATACCTTCTTTCCAGAATTATCCTGTAGGGCCAGCTAAGTAATACAGTGAATAGAAAGCTGGTCCTGAAGTCAGAAGGACCTGAATTTAAATCTGGCCTCAGACATTTACTAGCTTTGTGACCATGAACAAGTTAATTATTCTGATTGCCCCCCCCCCAAAAATTACTTTTTCTTTACTTCACGTGTGTGTATATTTTTTGGTATCTGGTATTTCCCTGCATCTGATATTGACTTCTTAAGGGCAAGAATTAAGGGTTTTAGGGGATTCTTTTTGTTCCAGTGCTTAGCACATAGTAAATGTTTAACAAATGTTTGTTGATTATTTATTCCTAACTTTATTTATAATAATTTAAACCTGTAAAATGGGAAACTTAACAGGTAACTTGTAAACCAGTCTGAAGTCTACCAGTTTTGACAAAACAAATGTTTGGGTTATTTTGTCCTATCTTTTAAAGGAGATATTACTATATTCCTATCATTGAAATAGTAATATTTTAAACTTATTCAGAAAGAATATATATATATATATGTGTATATATATAATCATTAAAAATTTAATTTCCCTTCTACATATTCAAAGCTTGTTCCTATCTTGTCTAATTCAAGTCTCACCTCAGTGAAGCCTTCTCTAATTATTTCAACCCGTTTTCATCTTCTCTCTACTTGTTGCCATATTTTATGCCTTATTGTATGTTGTCTTATTCTCTATTTTTTATGTGTATCTTGTCTCTCCAATAAGTGTAAATTCCTCAAAAAATGTAAAATGCTCAAATATTTAATTGTTGTTATGCTATTAAGATGTTTAATTAGCATAGACATCATATTTATACCATGGCATTTCTCAGCATACTGTTTTGAATTGTGAATATAAAATTAAACAAAACCTTATGGCTTTTTAAGTTTTAAGGGTATTTTATAAGGTAAAGGGGAAAGGACTAGAATAAAATAAAATCATTCAAGGTTAATCTCCTTCCATACTGGGGTGTGTGTGTGTGTGTGTGTGTGTATTGGGGGGGTGTATATATACATCCATGCATGCATGCATGCATACATACCTACATGTATGTATGTATATATATTCTCTCCTAAATTGGTAGAATAGGGAAGGAGGAAGGAGGAAGGGGAGAATAAGCATTTATATAGCTCCTACTATATGCCAGACACTGTGGTAATAACAAAGACTTTTTACAAATATTGTTTCATTTGCTATTGACAGTCCTCTGGAGTAGGTATTATTAATTATCTCTGTTTTGCAGTTGAAGAGGCCCACAATGAATTTTCCAGGATCAGATAGCTAGTAAGCATCTGAGACTTCATTTGAATTCAAGTCTTCCTGATTCTAGATTTGGAGCTCTACTCACTGTGCCACTTAGATGCTACTATGTATTTCATTATTAGCCTTAAGGCAGGATTTCTACAATTTACAATCCTCATTTTCAGTTTTCTTACTTTTGAGAAAATTTAGTAAAATACAGTTTTTTGTTTAAATCTTGTCTCTTTGCTTTCACCTAGGTATTTCGACAATTAAAGTTAATATTCGTAATGCCAATTCATTGGGAGGAGGTTTCCATTGTTGGACCTGTGATGTCCGTCGACGTGGTACTCTGCAATCCTACTTTGACTAGAACTGGCCAGATGAGTGGTGGTGGCTGCTTAGCTTGAAATAAGCCTAGGAAGATTAGATGTAAGCTTCATTCTACTGCTAAAACAAATGCATGAACTAGCTATGTAGTGCTTTAAGCAATCATGTCCTTAACAGGAGTCTTGAATCTAGTTTATTCTCACTCTCTTCCATATAAGGGAAAAAACTTAATTGCTAAGTCTTTGGGCTGACTTTTTGAAACACTTCATTTCTACTCCTGAAGTCCTATTCACCTTGACTTCAAGTGTGAAAAGTTGACAAAGTATGTTTCAAGGCAAAGGTTAGCTGCTAGAATAACTTGGCCACTAATGTTTAACCATCTACCTCTGTTTAATTTTCTATCCAAAAGGCAGCTTGAAATGATAGCCCTGAATTTAACATTCTTTTTTTCTCTGTTAAGTAGTATTTTTTTTGTCACTTTTTTCTAAGTAAGAAAAGTACTTAAGTACTCAGATTTTAAATGGTACCAGATAACTGCCTCTTTCTAACAGTATTTTTGGTTAATTTTTTTTATTTCTATTTTTTTAAAGATAAGCTAAACTGTACAAACATCAAAGAGAATTCTTCAGGAATTTTGTTAATATTTTCATCTCAACATTCAACATTAATGTTATTTGCTTCTAAAAACATTTTCATATGACTTACCTCATTTCAAATGAAATATTTTGTCTACATTTCCTGTTATTTCTAAAGTTCTTATAGAAATATTAAATGCAGCAAGATAAAATTGTAATTTCTCATCTCTAATTTTTTGGTGCTTACAGTAGCTATACACTACTACATCTGCAAGTTTCCTTTCTTTGGTAAGTTAAGATTTGTTTACAAAAGTACAAATTCTTTAAAGCATAGCTGAGAGATAAGAGCATTCAGTAATTAATGGAAAAAACCTACATGCATATGTATGACATGGTTTTAATGTTGGATACTAGACATGTATTTTTATGCTAATAAAAATGTTTGTGTTTAAAACAAATTTTGTACTAATTTGACATTAGCTGAAACCTTTAAAATATGGAAGGATATGTAGAGATTATGCTTTGGATTCAAGGTTGAATATCAGGTTCTAAAGTTAAAATATTGATTGTACTTTGAAGACAGGTACTTTGGTACTATATTAAACTGTCAAGCTGCTTAGAACAGTCATTTTTTTTGTTCCTTTACCCTGAGAATGTGAGAATTTTTCATAGATGACAGACTTTGGAACTAGAAGGGAAGAAACCTTAAAGTTCATATATTTTAGAGATGAAAAAACTAAGGCTCTAAAAGTTGAGTGACTTAAGTGCTCAGGATCACACAGGTAATAGAGTGGGAAGTTAAACATAATTTTGATTTAAAAACCACTGTTCTTTCTACCAAACTACCCCTATCTTCCTAAATCTGTGAGGTGATTTTAATTTAGGGATTTGTTAATTTCTCACAATCTATGCATCAGTAATAGCAGCTTGGTTCAATAATTGATATTTGGAAAATTTATGCAAGAAAAACCCCAATTTCTAAAATGCTATTATTTCTATAATTTGGAAGAATTGTTCTTCCAGTATATTAATACAACTTACATAACCTAAGGCTAAGTCATGCAAATTACTTGAGCAACCTTAAAATGACTTGCTTTCAGGTTTTAAGCCCATATTCAAAGTCTTTTTAGCTTGGTAAGCCCTGTTAAAACTTATATTATTGCACTGGTCTAATCTTTGAGAACCTTTAGTTACTCTTTATGCCAAAGATGAGACATAACGGGGGGGGGATGTGGGGGGGATGTAGGGGGGGTGTGCTTTAGGTTGAACTTGATGGTCTCTGAGGGTATTTCCAATTGACCTACTAGTTAGCCCCCTTTAAGACATTCCAGCCAAACTGGACTACTTAGTACTGCCCTTCTGCCTCCATACCCTTGCTGACCCCATCTCCATTTGGAATAAACTCCCTCTCTCTGTATGAGTCTTGCCCCTTCTCCGAGGCCAAGGCCAGGCACTCTCCTTGGTGAAGCATCCCTGATTCCTTCACTTCCTTTTTCTCAACTCCAGGAGTATTTTCCACATACCCCCCTCATGGCTCTTAGCATAGTCAGCTTTGAATTAGAGCTCTCTGAGTGGTGATTCTCTCTTAGAGGGTAAAGTCCTCGTGAATTAGAGCTGTTGTTTTGTTTGACTGTCACAGTTGGTGGCACAAAATGAGTAGATATTAATTTGTTGAACAGATGACTCTGGAAGTTCTACAGAAGATAATTTTTATTGGATATTTTTGTTCTGATCCATATGAAAATCCAGTTTCATGATGTGGTTGCCCTTGGAGCTGAAGACCTGAGTGTGAGCCTGCCTCTGACCAGTTTGTTGCTGATCTTAATTGGGGGATTTTCTGCACTACTGAAATCACAGGGGCACCCCTCCCCAGATCCTTTCCATTATCCCAAGCCATTTTTTCCTTTACTCAGTCTCTGATAAAGTGGTGACCTCTCCTTAAGCTCTACCCTTATACATGTTCTGTGTGTACACACACACACACACAGACACACACACACACACACACACTTTCTTCTTTTAGGTAATAAGGTCTTTGAGGGGCAGGCTCTTGTTTAACTTCTGTCTTTATATCCCTAGTCCTTAGCTCAGTACCTGACACAACAGTTACTTTATAAATGTGTATTGACTAAATGGGAATTCACAGATATTTTGCACTGTGGGTAATAATAGCATTAACTCTAGGCCAGAGAAAGTGATTTTACCACCTTTAAACTATACCTGACCAAGTGTACCCTCCATAACATAATTGATTAATAGTCTTCAGATCTTTGCTTAAAGCCTTCCAGTGAAGGAAAGAATATACACTTCCTGAGGGAACCAATTCCAATTTTGAATAATTGTAATTATGAATTTTTTTCCACCATCCAAACCTATTTGGAGTTTTCTTGGCAGAGATGCTGAAGTGATTGGCCATTTTCTTCCCCAGTTCATTTTACAGATAAAGCAAGTATTCCAAAAGGGAAACTGAGACAAACAGAATTAAGTGGCTTGCCCAGGCTAGATTTGAACTCTAGATTTTAGGCTGGGCATTTCCAGCACTGTGCCACCTAGCTGTCCTAGAACCAATCCAATGATGTTTAAATTAATAAAGTTTATTATAACTCATTGCTCCTTTACCATTTAACTCTCCAACCAGTTCAAGAGTTCCTGGATTGTATTTACGTTTACAAGCAGGTAACTTTTTCCTTAATTTGAAGGAAACTCAATCCTCCCTTCCTCACTTCCCCTTTCCCTATCCAAGACTCAGACACTGAGCCAGAATTGTTCTGAATAATTTAAACAAAATAATGTTATGGAGACAGCTAGAAAGGGACAGTTTCTGAAAGAAGATTCTGACTGTAAGAGATCAAAGGGCAATGATGAAGTCAGAAACATCACTCTTGCCTTATCTATAGAGTAAAAACTGTTTCCTGAAATAGTTCCCTAAAAACTGATGTATTTAAGGCAAGACTTCTTAAACTTTTTCTACTCAAAATACCTTTTTGCCTGAGAAATTTTTACACAACTATATATATATATATAATATGTATATAATATTTACTGATTTTCTGATAAATCATGATTTTGTGACCCCCACATTCAATTATGTGACCCCTTATGGGTTCTTAACATGACTTAAGAAGTTTTGATTTAAGGGATAAGAGTTCTTTTATTTTGAAGTACCTATCAACAATTCCCTTTAAGACTTAGCAATTCCTGAAGATACCAGTTTTCTGGTCTTTATTTCATATTCAGAAAGCTCATCAATAAAATAATTAGAACAAACCTAATTGTTAGAGTATTTATCTCCTAGGAAAGCTGAAGTTAACTAAAGACAGAAGCAGCACGACTTCCTACAGACCGTGTAACTAGAGCTCAGGAGGGTCACCTGCAAGGCTGGCAGGAAGAGTGGTGGAAGAGCTGGCGGCAGTCAGTCAAAGTCTCTGCCCCAGACTCCATACCTTCCCAGGGACCAGAGAAAGAAGGGGTCTTATCATTGAGGAAGATGCTGAAAGGAAAAGCTAGAATCGGTTGGAAACAAGGAAAACAGAATCTGTGACATGTTATCTCAATATCCTGCCTACCCTATCCAACCCAAACCTGACACAATCTCTTCATTCATTCACTCTTCCGCCCATATGCAGGAAGAAGGAAACAAAGGGGTTCAGAAACGATCTTGCCCTTTTCTTTACAGCTTAAATGCTGTTCTCTGTTATCCTCTAGTAATTTTAATTCTTCCTCCCCCATGATTCTCTTCCCCTAGACACTTGGATTCAGAGGGAGTCCTGTAATTCTGGAATTCTTACCTTTTGGAAAGTTCTCTGCAGCAAACATAGTTCTCATAGTTGGTGGTAAAATTTGTTTTTTTGAGAAAGAAAACAATTGGCTTCAGTCCCTCTGGGAACATAGAGTTCTTAAGGAAAGGCAATGAGAAAAATAATTCTAGGGAGAAATGCTCTGATTTTTTTTGGCTTTCTGTAAGCTTCTCAAAGGCAGAAGTTACATAAGCATTTCCTCTACAAAGCCTAGTACAGTTTATGCAGAGTATATTCTCTAAAAATGTTACTGATTGCTTCTCCTTGGGTATTAGATTGACGCCTTTTCTTCTTCTCAATAACTAACTGACTTTCCTCTATGACTGATGGGCTACATGGATCAAACTAGTATCTCTTTCTGTGAGACAAAAGTGATTATGATAAATAATTCCATTTCTTACTGAAAAATGGAGAAGTACTTACTTGTCCCACAAGTATTAACAAGGGATACATAGGACACTGTGAGGAGAACACTGTTCACAGTGTTGGAAAAATCAATATTGCTGAGAGATATCATTGAAACTGAAGCAAGAAGATACCAGAAGAAAAGACTTTCACATGATTAAATAAATACCGAAGAAAGGGTTTTCGTGTGATTAAATAAATACATCTTACTTCTCATTAGAAGAAGCATACTTAAAATGCAAAATGGCACTTTGACTCTGTTCATGGGCAAGTCATACACAATTGGTGTATTTGCTAAAGTAAATCTCTTATTTTCTTAGCCTTCACAAGATTTAATTGTTCTGAAAAGAAATGACATCTAGGGTGTACTCTCTCTGATTCAGAATTCTTGAAAAGGAGAAATACCTGCTTGTCTGGTAAACTTTTCCCTTGATCAGTGATTTCTATGGTATAGGTAATTACAATATGTGATCTGCTGAGGGTGAGGAAATATTACTACTAGTGCAGGTAGACACTGTGAAATTGAGAGACTTGCCCAGGGTCAGCCCCATTGACGAGATGTGTCAGAGGTGGGACCTCACTACAGGTTTCCAGAGAAGTCCTCCTCTCTCTGCCATGCACCATACTGCCTCAAACATAATCTGCTAAAATGCATTTTAAAATATATTAAGGACAGGGGCCTAGCTGCTTTTAAAAATCAAGTTTTTGGACTAGAGGTCTATTAAATCTACTGAAGAATTAGTGAATATGATAATGAATTAGTCTTTCAATGTAAATGAGAAACAAGCTTTAGTTTCAATAGAGTGAAATAGTGGTACAATGAAAAAAAAACACCTTGCCTGAGTAAATAGCATTCGTGAACTAGTTGATACCAGCAAACCCAGGATATTCTTTTATTCTAACTTGAAAAGCAAAGATTCAGTCCTCAAAAATCTTTAGAGATAATATGATAAGGATTTAAGGCCATTCTTAGGAAAAAAATATCTAGATGGGATTCTTTCACTGGAGTAATGAAAACTATAGGGAAAGACATCTTAGAGATTTTTGTTAATGGGCTTTTTTGGTGAGTCTAAACTGAAGAAATTTGTAGGTTATAAAATTGTATTCTATTCAACCTGACAAAAGTCCAGCTTAGATTAGTTAGCAATTAGATATGGTTGAAGCCTGGTTCAGCTGGTTCTTTTAAATTTACTCTATGTTGTCTTTTTAAGTATGTTAGTTTCATTATACTTAATTTTTTGCTTCGCTTTTAATAGAGAGCTATTTTTAATCAACAAAAGTATAACTGAATGGAAAAGCTTGCTAATTAATCTCTGCCTCAATTAAGCCTGGTTATTCTGACAGAGCTAAAAAGCTATCTATAACTCGCCATCTGTTGATACCTTATCTACATTGCCTAAATAATAATAATCTTCAAATAGCATAGCATAGTTTGCAAAAAGCTTTATCTAGTTAAGTGACTTGATATCCCTGCAAGGTAGACAAGGGAAGTATTCCAATCCACATTTCATAGAGAAGGTTAGTAGTGTTCAAAATGGTTGGGGATTTGCCCAGAGTTACAAATGGCAGACTAATTGGAACCTGGTCTGACACTGGTGCTGACTGAAACCTCCAGAGTAATGGCAAGTGTAGGGAATGACCTGTCATCCCTTGGAACAGGGAGTTCCTGGGGAGGACCTTGCTCTAGGCCAAAGCTGTCTGCATCTTCCAGAGTTGGCTGGAGCATAGAGACCTCAGTCAGCTTGTGGCAGACAGAACCTGAGTCCAGGCCTCCAAGGCCAGTTTTCCATTTACAGCAGATTGCCTCCCATAGCCAGTTCCCTTTTTCTCAGTCATCTCTTACTTTTAGCATTAAATCTCATATACATTTTTTTTCCTTCTAGAACATTTCTAGGATTTTTAAAAGCTCCTTTTTTTTAATCAGTAATCCCCTCCAAATCATAGGACCTCAGGGAGCCAGAAGCTCATGCTTCCAACAAAACAGGCCCATATCTTTCCAAGGTTCCAATGAAATCTAGCAGAGGTCTTGTCTCTTTCCAGGGCCTTGAGATCAGAAGCTAAATGCTTGCTCTGTATGTAATGTGGTAGCTGCATTTATTGCTACCTTGGGTATGCAGTGAAATTGAGACAGTCTGAATTGAGTCCACAGGAACCTAGTCATGATTTGTAAAATTAGTGGCTGCTAGGTCTTAAAACCATAAAGGTACCAAACCTCAAAGAAGCAGAAACAGCAGAAGGCCTGGGGGTGGGGGTATCTGTGAGTGAAAGCATGGGGAGGCTTGATCAGAGGGAGTATATCTAAGATCCCTCTCAGATCCATCAGCGTTACAGTCAGACGGTCAAAGGTACTGAAGGTTCCATGCTTCTCGAGGCAGCTAGTGCTCTCCCTGGCATCAGAACAGAGTGCAAATTCAACCTCGGATACAATAACCGGCAAGTCACTTAAACCTTTATTTTCCTCTATTTCCTCAACTGCAAAATGGAGGGAATAATAGCCCCTATCTTGTGGGGTTATTAGGATCAAATGAGATATCCATAAAGCACTTAGCACATTGCTTGGCACATAGTAGGTATAAATGTTTATTTATAAGCGTATTTTCTCTCCCCTCTTCCCTTTCCTGGAACTCAAAAGACTGGAAGCCGAGGGGCTGTTCGGGGTTTGCCTTGTATCCAAGCCATCTAGGGATGATGGGGATATTAAGCATTCTGTGGGACTGGTGCTAAGTATGAGTTCAGTCTGATATGCTCAGAAAGAATTTCCTGGAAATACTCTCAGATTTTTTGGGCATTGAACAATCGGGTTTAGACACTGACACTTCTGTCTCCATAATGACATTTAGTTATCATAGAGTCCCAGAGGTCCTGGCTGCTTGGTTTCCCCTATTTCTTAGGAATGGGGGGGCAGGCTATAACTTCCTGCTTCTTTTATCCCTGGGATTCAGAAATGTTATTGTATAGAGTTAAAATCCCTTACCTATATATAGAGAATTGTCTCATATTTATAAAAATTCAAGCCATTCTCCATTCGATAAATGGTCAAAGGATATGAACAGACAATTTTCAGAGGATGAAATTAAAACCATTTGTAGTCATATGAAAAGGTGCTCCAAATCACTATTGATCAGAGAAATGCAAATCGAGACAACCCTGAGGTACCACTACACACCTGTCAGATTGGCTAAAATGACAGGAAAAGTTAATGATGAATATTGGAGGGGATGTGGGAAGGCTGGGACACTGATGCATTGTTGGTGGAACTGTGAACGGATCCAGCCATTCTGGAGAGCAATTTGGAGCTATGCCCAAAAAGTTATCAAACTGTGCATACCCTTTGACCCAGCAGCATTTCTATTGGGCTTATATCCCAAAGAAATCATAAAGGAAGGAAAGGGCCCCACATGTGCAAGAATGTTTGTAGCAGCCTTTTTTGCAGTGGCTAGGAACTGGAAACTGAATGGATGCCCATCAATTGGAGAATGGCTGAATAAATTATGGTATATGAATGTCATGGAATATTATTGTTCCGTAAGAAACGACCAGCAGGACGATTTCAGAGAGGCCTGGAGAGACTTGCATGAACTGATGCTGAGTGAAACGAGCAGAACCAGGAGATCATTGTACATGGCAACAACAAGACTATATGATGATCAATTCTGAAGGACGTGGTTCCCTTCAACAATGAGATGTTTCAAACCAGTTCCTATTGTTCAGTGAAGAAAGCCATATACACCCAGAGAGAGGGATGTGAAATGTGGACCACAACATAACATTCTCATACTCTTGATTGATGTTTGCTTACATTATGTTTCCTTTATCTGATACGTCTTTCGTGTAGATAGGATTTTTCTTGCACAACAATTATAAGTTTGGAAATATGTATACATATATTCGATTTGCCAAATATTTTAACATAATTAACATGTAGTGGATATCCTGCCATCTAGGGGAGGGTTGGGGAGTTGGGGGGAAAAATCTGTAACAGAAAGCTATGTAAGGGTTAATGTTGAAAAATTACCCATACATATGTTTTGCAAATAAAATAAAATTTTTAAAAAAATCCCTTTCCTATTTCTCCCATCTCCAATTCTTCCTCCACACAACTACCAAATGAATATTTATTTGAAGTGGGTATCTTTGCTCAGGAGTATACAGTGGCTCCTTGTGGTTCTTGGACAGACTACACATTTGTCAACTGGGCATTTAAAACTCTACAATCTGGCTCCACTCTACCTTTCTAACCTCATTTTGTTTTGCTCTCTCCTTACTGTGTTTCAGACAAAGTGATCTGCTGGCTGTTTGCTTAAGCTGATCCTCTGTTATCCATCTCTGTACCTTCCCACAGGCTATCTCCCCTCTTCTCCCCCCCCCCCCCCCGCCTGAGATGTGCTCCCTTATCTAGACCTCTTAGATTTCTTAGCTTTCCTCAGACTTAGTTTAGGTACCATCTCCTAAAGAAAGGCTTTTTCTCATTTCCATCAGATATTAGTGCCTCCGTCTTCGTCAAATTATCTTTTACTTATCTTTACATATTGTTTTCTTTTTAGTAACATGAAGGTTTCTTGAGAACAGATTTTTTCATCTTGTCTTTGAATCCCCAGAACTTAGCATAGCTCCTTGGATATAGTAGATCTTAATGTTTGTTGAGCTAAATTTTTCATCAATACTTCTAACTTCATTGTTCCATTACTCTCCATTGTATTTCTTTTTCCCCTGAGGCAATTGGGGTTAAGTGGCTTGCCCAGGGTCACACAGCTAGGAAATATTAATTAAGTGCCTGAGACCAGATTTGAACCCAGGTCCTCCTGACTTCAGGGCTGGTGCTCTATCCACTGTGTCATCTAGGTGCCCCTCTCCATTATATTTCAATGTGGCCCCCACACTTTTAATTCTATAGATAGGTGCCATAAGAAAATCTCAATTTAATCCTAATATGATACCAATGGAACCCAGGATAGCAAATCCACAAAGAACAAAAGTTGTACTGATTTTGGTTCTCCCCTGAAAAAAACATAAAGATGAAGCTGTGGATACCACTGATGCTCATATCTTCATAAAATCTAGTGTTCCTAGCCTTTCCATTCTAAATATGGATAAGAAACCTTGGACAGAGACAAGTTGAAGAATTTTATAAGGAAAAACACAAGATTAAGTAAGTGCTCTTCCCTTCAAGGGCAGAAGAGGGCAGGAGCACTTAAGTTTCTTTTACTTGTTTATTTAGGTATCTGAACATCTCAATTTTTTTTTTTTTTTGCATTTGGAAAAAGTCAAAAAAAATAACAATGGAAATATATGTTAGTTCCGGGGGTATTAAGCATTCCAATTCTCAGAAAACTCAGAAAATAAAATATTGTCAACTAAAGAATATTCAACCAACTCTGTGGATGACACTAATTTTTTCCCTATATAGTGAAAGTCTGAGAAATGGAAATGAGTTGAGGAACCAAGAGATCACAAAATCAGATTCTCAGAAGAGGAAAAAAGCCTCCAGAACCATCTATTTCAACCTATATTTGAACAAGAATACCTTCTACAACTTCTGAGAAATGATAATTCAAATACCTTTTGATTGCATCCAAGGACAAGATACCACCATTTTTTTGAGGCAAACTATTTCCTCATTTGAATAGTTATTATTGTTAGGAAACATGTCCTTATATTAGATCTAAGCCTGCTTTTCTGCTACATCTACTAATTCTGTTCTTTTCAGGACCAAACAGAACTAATCTACTTTTATCTAGAACATCTGATAGATAACATAATTTCTTAGGAATAATAAGGATGGGAAGTAGAAGATTGATAGCTCAGAAAGGATCGAGTCATGCAGAGAACATTTAAAGGGAAAAGTGAAAGGAGAGAGATACATATGTCCAGAATGGAGAAGAATAAGAGGTAGGAAAAAGCAATGGGACAATATGGAATGCTGATATATGAAAGAATTCAGAGAAAAATGAGAAAGCCAAGGAAAATTTTAGAAAATAAGTGGAATTCCTAGAAAATGCTAATGGAACAGAAAGCAATTTTTACAAATGATTTTAAACAAGAGTTTATAAAGTTAGATCAGGTAAAGAAGAGAAAGGTGGTATCTACAGAGTTGCTTCTAGAGCAGTTCTCATGAAAGCTTTTCTTTTCTTCCCTAAAAATCACTATTATACTGGAACAACTGCTTATACTGAGACTGTTTTACTGAGTCTCTAACTCTATTGTCACAATTACACTGACTGTCACTTTTTTCCCCATATTTGCCTTTATACTTTTACTTCTTAAACTGCCTAAAGAGTGCTTAATATCGCCGTATTTTACTCTATTACAAGACATAGGTTAACACCATGGGGAAATTAAATACTCTCCTACCTACATCTCATTTCACCACTTATTTCTTTGACTGTTTATAGGGACAAGGGAGGAGCACTTGCCTGCTTTGAAAACCTCAGAATAGATCCTGGGGCATTATCCTAGTCAAGACAAAGGTACATTCAGTAGGAAACCAAAGACCTTTGGATTCAAGTGAGGAGATTCAATTTGATAATCTGGCTGTAGTTTGAAATCTTTTAGGTAGTCAAATTTATTCCACAATCTCCTGGGTATTTCACTCAGTTTTAGGGAAAGCTCCAGGCATTCCTTTTAAATCTAAATTCTTCCAGGAGACCTGGGTTTGACTCACTATGGGGAGAAAGTTCCTCTGATTATCTGGAGCCTAGGTAACATAACATAAGAAGCATGAAACATTTCTAGAACAGTATTAGAAACAAGTGTTAAGAGAGATTCTGAGAACTTAAGTTCCAAAAAATTGGGAAACTAACCTGGGAAATTTAAGCTTCCTCACTGGGTTACAACCTCATGTTTTTGTTTATACAAGGTTGAGGCAGTAATTCTTTTTTTTTTAATTTGCAAAACATATGTATGGGCAATTCCCCAACATCAACCCCCACAAAGCCCTCCACCACAAATTCTTCCTCCCCACTCCCCTCCCCTCCCCCAGATGGCAGGACATCCACTACATGTGAGGGAGTAATTCTTACCCCCAAAAGATATGTAGGCTCTCATAACTGATTGTGGCAAGACCTCCAGTCATCAAGGCATCGATTTCAGAAAGTGTCATATCTATAACCTAACACTGAATCAGTTAAAGGCCCCATTTCTAAAATATATAGAGAATTAACTCAAATTTATAAGATTTCAAGTCATTCTCCAGTTGATAAATGGTCAAAGGATATGAATAGACAATTTTCAGATGAAGAAATTAAAACCATTTTTAGTCATATGAAAAGGTGCTCCAAATCACTATTGATCAGAGAAATATAATTTAAGACAACTCTGAGGTACCACTACACACCTGTCAGATTGGCTAAGATGACAGGAAAAGATAATGACGAATGTTGGAGAGGATGTGGGAAAACTGGGACACTGATACATTGTTGGTGGAACTGTGAACAGATCCAACCATTCTGGAGAGAAATTTGGAACTATGGTCAAAAAGTTATCAGACTGTGCATTCCCTTTGACCCAGCAGTGTTTCTATTGGGCTTATATCCCAAAGAGATCTTAGAGGAAGGAAAGGGCCCCACATGTGCAAGAATGTTTGTGGCAGCCCTCTTTGTAGTGGCTAGAAACTGGAAGCTGAATGGATGCCCATCAATTGGAGAATGGCTGAGTAAATTATGGTATATGAGTGTTATGGAATATTATTGCTCTGTAAGAAATGATCAGCAGGATGATTTCAGAGAGGCCTGGAGAGACTTGCATGAATTGATGCTGAGTGAAATGAGCAGAATCAGGAGATCATTATACACAGCAACAAGACTTAATAATGATCAATTCTGATGGGTGTGGCTCTCTCCAACAATGAGATGATTGATACCAGTTCCAATGCTCTTGTGATGAAGAGACATCTACACTCAGAGAGAGGATTGTGGGAACTAAGTGTGGATCACAACATAACATTCTCACTCTTTTTGTTATTGTTCATTTGCATTTCATTTTCTTATTCATTTTTTTTCCTTTTTGATCTGATCTTTTCTTGTGCAGCAAGATAATTGTACAAATGTTTACATATATTTGATTTAATATATATATTAAACATGTATAACATATATTGGATTACTTGCCATCTAGGAAAGAGGATGAGGGAGAAAGAGGGGAAAATTTGTAACACAAAGCTATGCAAGGATCAATGTTGAAAAATTATCCTTGCATATGTTTTGAAAGTAAAAAGCTTTAATTTAAAAAAAAAAAGACTGAATCAATAAGTGCCTCTGTCTGCAAACAGGAGAAGAAAGTCAGACTCTTAGAGATGGACAACCATAATTAAAGTGGTCTAATGGCTACTTCATGAAATAGCTTAATAGAAATAACGTTATGTTTTCTACTTAGATTTGCAAAACAAGGTAGTCACAAATCAAGAAGACTTTAAATAAGCAAGGAACAGTTACTTTTAATGTGGACATTTCTAAATATAAAAGTTTTGAAAGTTTCTTTTACATCTAGAATTTTATAGGATTCTTAAAATTATTCTGAAATTGGTAGATTGTATACTGCTTATCACCCTCACAAAGATATTTCCTTCCACACTCAAGAGTCTCTGTGGTTATGGTAGCCACGGTGACCAACATCAACCAGGCATTCTATAATAGAAAGGGGGACATTTTAATTGAGGCAGACAAATTAAGTATTGGATATAGACATTTTTCTTACTATATCTCCTACATGAGTCTATAGGTTATGATGTTCTGTCATGATGTGACTTTGAGAGTTCTACACATAAATTTTACATTGACTTCAATTTATATGCTACTTTGGTTTAGTTATGTTTTGTAGTATCCTTTAACTTGTTTTTACTGTTTCTCAATATGAAGAAGACTATCCATATTAAAACAGAAGAAAGGGCTTCATTATGGTTAATTAACATGTATAGTCAATTCTTGACTATCATCAATTCATTATGTAACTCTACACTCTGGTCAAATCATAGACCAAATTCTTATCTGATTAGGGATCTGTTTTCTTTCAATCACCTTCACTGAATTAACTTTTCTTATTTCCAGTCTGCAGTCTCATAGAGGTTTGTGTTTTTAATTTTCCCCTTCTTCATCATCTCAACCAAATATGGCAACTTGCATTCTATCATCATGAAGGACTAGAAGTACATTCAGATGAAAAGAGGAGGTATGATGTTAACAATTGCTCTAAACTCCTGGTCTGATGGTCTGATGCTCCATAAAAAGCTGGTTTTAAGAGGCTCAATTTACTCCTTTTCTTTTATTCAAAATTGCTTTTTGTTCATCAAACAGTTGTATTTTCTTTTTCATTAATGATATTATCTTCTGAATAAGGATAAGGAAACTAGAACAGCAAAACTCCTAGATTTCTTCTACAGCAGGGATTCTTAACCTTTTGGGGGTTTCATGGCAATCTGGTGAAGCCTATAGACCCTTCTTATAATAATGTTTTTACCATCAGCTAGCATTGTATGTAATGGTGATAAACTGGAACCATTCCCAATAAGATCAGGGATGAAACAGGGTTGTCCACTATCACCATTACTATTCAATATTGTATTAGAAATACTAACTCTGGCAATAAGAGAAGAAAAAGAGATTAAAGGAATTAGAATAGGCAATAAGGAAACCAAATTATCACTCTTTATAGATGATATGATGATATACCTAGAGAATCAATTAAAAAAACTATTAGAAATAATCCACAACTTTAGCAAAGTTGCAGGATACAAAATAAATCCATATAAATCATCAGCATTTTTATACATCACTAACAAAATTCAATAGCAAGACATAGAAAGAGAAATCCCATTTAAAATAACTGTCAATAATATAAAATATTTGGGAATCTATCTGCCAAGGTAAAATCAGGAACTATATAAACAAAACTACAAAACATTTTCCACACAAATAAAGTCAGATCTAAACAATTGGGAAAATATCAAGTGCTCTTGGATAGGTTGAGTGATATAATAAAGATGACAATACTACCTAAATTAATCTATTTATTTATACTATATATTAATGCTATACCAATTAAACTCCCAAGAAACTATTTTACTGACCTAGAAAAAATAACAACAAAATTCATCTGGAAGAACAAAAGGTCAAGAATTTCAAGGGAATTATTGAAAAATAAAGCAAATGAAGGTGGCCTAGCTGTACCAGATCTAAAAAAATATTATAAAGCAGTGGTCATCAAAACCATTTGGTACTGATTAGGAAACAGAGTAGTTGATCAGTGGAACAGGTTAGGTTCACAGGACAAAATATTCAATGACAATATTAATCTAGTGTTTGACAAACCCAAAGACCCCAGCTTTTGGGATGAGAATTCACTATTTGACAAAAACTGCTGGGAAAATTGGCAACTAGTATGGCAGAAACTAGGCATTGACCTACACCTAATACCGTATACTAAAATAAGGTCAAAATGGATTCATGATCTAGACATAAAGAAACATATTATAAATAAATTAGAATAACATAAAATAGTTTACCTCTCAGATCTGTGGAGGAGGAAGGAATTTGTGACCAAAGAAGAATAGAGATCATTGTTGATCACAAAAATAGATTATTTTCATTATATTAAGCTAAAAAGTTTTTGTACAAACAAAACTAATGCAGACAAGATTAGAAGGGAAGCAATAAACTGGGGAAACATTTTTACATTCAAAGGTTCTGATAAAGGCCTCATTTCCAAATATGTAGAGAATTGACTCAAATTTATAAGAATTCAAGGCATTCTCCAATTGATAAATGGTCAAAGGATATGAACAGACATTTTTCAGATGAAGAAATTGAAACTATTTGTAGTCATATGAAAAGGTGCTCTAAATCACTATTGATCAGAGAAATGTAAATTAAGACAACTCTGAGGTACCACTACACACCTGTCAGGATTGGCTAAGATGACAGGAAAAGATAATGATGAATGTTGGAGGGGATGTGGGAAAACAGGGACACTAATACATTGTTGGTGGAACTGTGAACGGATCCAACTATTCTGGAGAGCAATTTGGAACTATGCTCAAAAAGTTATCAAACTGTGCATACCCTTTGACCCAGCAGTGTTTCAACTAGGCTTATATCCCAAAGAGATCTTAAAGGAAGGAAAGGGCCCCACATGTGCAAGAATGTTTGTGGCAGCCCTTTTTGTAGTGGCTAGAAACTGGAAACTGAATGGATGCCCATCAATTGGAGAGTGGCTGAATAAATTATGGTATATGAATGTTATGGAATATTATTGTTCTGTAAGAAACAACCAGCAGGATGATTTCAGAGAGGCCTGGAGAGACCTGCATGAACTGATGCTGAGTGAAATCAGCAGAACCAGGAGATCATTGTACATGGCAAGAAGAAGACTATATGATGATCAATTCTAATGGAAGTGGCTCTCTTCAACAATGAGGTGATTCAAACCAGTTCCAGTTCTTCAGTGATGAAGAAAGCCATATACACCCAGAGAGAGGCCTGTGGGATCTGAGTGTGGACCGCAACATAGCATTTTCATGCCTTCTGTTGATGTTTGCTTGCATTTTGTTTTCCTTCTCAGGTTTTTTTTCTTTCTAGATTCGATTTTTCTTGTGCAGCAAGGTAACTGTGTAAATATGTATACATATATGGATTTATCAGATATTTTAACATATTTAACATGTGTTGGACTACCTTCCATCTAGGGGAAGGAGTGGAGAGAAGGAGGGGAAAATTTGGAACAGAAAGTTTTGCAAAGGTCAATGTCGAAAAATTACCCATGCATATGTTTTGCAAATAAAAAGCTTTAATAAAAAAAGAAGAAAATACAATAATGTTTTTATATGTATAAATATGTACATTTACAAAAGAAACCAATTATACTGAAATAAAGATATTTTTCCTGTTCAAGTTTATAAAGCCCCTATAATCTATCCATATCCTTCAGATTAAGACCTGTCCTAGAGAGATTTCAATTCAGTAGACACCAGTCTAAAATATCTAGTGTCAAATTGTTCTTAAATGGATTAATAACTTAAAGTAGCATAATTAAGAAACTTTTATGAAGCATCTTGCTGAAGAAAAAAAATTTATACTCTTTATTTTATGTACAAGTCTGCCAGAAGTACGTTTATTCAATTTAACATTAATTTAATATCTAAGCATTTCTAACTTGGAAACAGTTATCTAACAAAAAGCTTTAATTAAAAAAAAAAAGAGGAAACAATTGTCTAAACTGGCATAGTTCCTCCCCACCCAACCCTCAACCCTCACTCAAGTAATTGTACATGTCCCTGTACTCCAAGACAATTTTTGCTAACTTTTATAGAAATACAGTTTGAATATGAATATAGAAATATTTATATTCCATAACAATAGTCACTTCTATTCATGTTCTTTGTTGATTATTCCTCTCAAAGATGGAAAAGGGTCTCTTCTCTGTGGTCAGTATCACAATCCTTTTCTGAATAAGAGGGCACTTCCCTCTAAAAGGAGAAGGTTGGATCAAAGTGCCAATCATTTCAAGGGCTGGGGAAAGACGATACTGCCTTAGATACAATCAATCACTTTAGTAAGTGAGGAAAATAACAATTTTCTCAAGCTAGAGGTACCTTTTGTTGTTAGGATGGTTAATACCATTAATCTATTTCCTTAAAAAAGAGCTTTCTGACTTGGATCTAACCCCACTTTCCAAAAGGAACAAGTCTGGAAGGACTTTTTAGGATTAGAGAAAATTTTATTTCCACACATTTCTGTTAAAAGGTTTTAAATATATTTCCATAGTGTTAACTAGTGGGACAAGAACTGGCCAATAAGAGTCCAGTCCTTAATGCATGGGCTAATATGCTCTACCTGGTACCAACCCATCAGCTTCCTGAGCTTGCTTCTGAGCATGCATTTGGGAGAAGCTCTTTATTTTTTCAGAATATATAAAGGTATTCTCTCACTGTTACCTATCCATTTATTTTGTGCTGAGCTAGAAATGGGTATGCACACAAAAGGGATGAACAAACAAAATCTCTCTCCCTCATGGTTTTTAAGTGGGGAGGAGGAAGAAATGCCACAGACCTCTGTGTGAATAGAAAGATTACCATACCCCCAAAGGCAAGTGCTATTGCAGCTGATTTGTTTCCATAGCCAGGTCACCATGTGGCTAGAAATATCTAATCCTCTTGTGCCTGTTCTTTGCTGATCTTACATAAATGAGTGTTTTGATAAGAAATGGAATAGATTACACCCCTGTGAGTTTCAAAATGTCACAAGATCCACCAGAGGTCCACCCACTGTACTCTACAGCTCAGTCTGGACTTAGCCACAGCAGGCAGGCCCAGCAAGGAGCCAGCTCTGAGGAGCAATCTGCTTGACAGCCCAGCAGTAAATCTCCCCTAGGCATCCAAGAGACAGTGCCCTGCAAGCAAGGGAATGACTCACTGATTGGCTATGCCATCATTAGAAGTAAACTTGGTGGTAGTGGGGAAATACTTTTAAAGCAAACTATTTCAAGTTTGAGCAAAAACTCCCTGGGACAGAGTATGTTTGTGTAGGAAAGGGTATGTTCTGGTTAAGGAGATATTTTTGTGATTCTATCTGAACTCATCTTTTCCCCTAAACCCTCCTTGTCTCCTCCTTCTATTACTTCTAATTACTATTCTATTACTATTACTATTACTATTACACCATCCTCCCAGTTCTTGGATGTCCCCTTTTACTCCTTACTCTCTCTCACAAAGAATATCCAGTCTGTTGCCAAATCCTGTTACTGTACTTTCACATCTCTAGAATAGACCCTCTTCTGTCTTCTGACACTCCATGACCCAGCAACAGAACTTCATCACCTTGTGGTGGATTTTCAGAATCCTGCTGGTTGATTTCCCTACCTCAAATCTTCCCACTCTAGTCCATCCTCCATTCAGCTATCAAAGTGATCTTCCTAGGCCTAACCATGTCTTTCTCCTAGTCAATAAACTCCAGTGACTCCCTTAACTCTAGGATCAAATATAAAATCCTTCATTTGACTTTATTAAGTCCTTCCTACTTTTCTAGTCATCTTCTACTTTAGTCTGACCTCCTTGCTCTTCTCTGCAAAAGACACTACATCTCCCAAGTCTGTGCATTTTTGTAACTGTTTCTTCTCATTTCCATCTCCTAGCTTTTCTGGTTTCCTTCAAGTCTCAGCTAAAATTCCACCTTCTGCAGATAGCCTTTCCCAATGCCCCTGAATATTAGTAGTGCTGCCTTTGCTATGAGATTACCTGAAACTTAACCTGCATATATCTTGTATATACTGAATTGTTTGCATGTTGTATTCCCTATTAAAATGTGAATTCTTTAAGGGCACTTAAATCTTTAGCACTTAGCATAATGACTGGCACATAGAAGATGTTTAATAAATGCTTGTTGACTTGACCTGTTACACTTTTTCAGTAAATTTTCCTTTGCAAAAATGAATTAATGTCTAAATAGGTTCCTACAAATAAGGAAAGCCACAATCAGAAGTAAATTTGATGGCATAGGAACTATTTAAAATGAGAATCTCCAGAGACAGAAGTGTAGCAGAGAATACACTCCCTATTTTGGAAGATTTTTTGCTTAAGTTCTTGCTATGTCTTCTCAGTAAATATTCCTGTGTAAAAGCTAATTTATGCTAATTGGATCAAGTCAAAATCAAATAGCATTAATTACTAGTTAGGTAAAACTTAAGAAATGGTCACTGATTAATTGCTATTGGGGTAGTAATCACTGTTTAGATGATATTGAGGAAACTAGATAGCTGTGTGATCTTGAGCAACTCA
Source organism: Myrmecobius fasciatus (assembly GCA_023553655.1). NCBI lineage: Eukaryota > Metazoa > Chordata > Mammalia > Dasyuromorphia > Myrmecobiidae > Myrmecobius > Myrmecobius fasciatus. The sequence continues at coordinate 103,496 of JAJPUD010005075.1, read as the reverse complement.
TTAATATCTCATTGTCTTAATCCACTGGAGAAGAAAATGGCAAACCACTCCAGTGTCCTTATCAAGAAAATCCCAAGGACAATATGGTCCATGAAGTTATGAAGAGTAGGACATAAGTGAACAACAACAATAATGGGAGAGGTAATTTACCCTGGATATTGTCTGATATATTATTTCATATATATATATATATATATATATATGTGTGTGTGTGTGTGTGTGTGTGTGTGTGTACACACATACACATATATAGCCTGATTTATTGGATAAATGAGTTTATTTTCTATTTGTTATAAGTGTTCATTATGGGAACTGTCA
>JAJPUD010005075.1:87693-103078 GCA_023553655.1 Myrmecobius fasciatus | reverse complement strand
ATATATATATATATATATATATATATATATATATATGAATGTATGTATATCTCGGGGCCATCCTCTATTAACGGAAAGTAATTAGAAGCTCAACTTGAACCTAAAGACTACTTCTGGATTAACAATACTTAAGGGAACAGACAGATATAATTCTAATTCTAATATGATTCTAGAAGAGAACAGAGTCACCAGCTTCTGACCCTAATCTCTTGCTCCTCTCCTGGAAGAAACCTGAGTCTCCCTTGGAAAAGGTTGGGGAAAAGATTCTAATGATATCTATTCTTGCCTCTTGGAGAGACATATAACTTACATGAGCAAAACATAGTGTACATCCATCCTTACACTCAGAATTTTTTGTGAATCATGTGCAAAAATGTTTGTGGCAGCCCTTTTTGTAGTGGCAAGAAACTGGAAATTGAAAAGATGCCCATCAATTGGAGAATGGCTGAATAAATTATGGTATATGAATGTTATGGAATATTATTGTTCTGTAAGAAATGACCAACAGGAGGATTTCAGAGAGGCCTGGAGAGACTTGCATGAACTGATGCTGAGTGAAATCAGCAGAACCAGTAGAACATTATACACGGCAACAAGACTATACGATGATCAATTCTGATGGACATGGTTCTCTTCAACAATGATGTGATTCAAACCAGTTCCTATTGTTCAGTGATGAAGATAGTCATATACATCCAGAGAGAGGCCTGTGGGAACTGAGAGTGAACCACCACACAGCATTTTAACGCTTTCTGTGAATATTTCCATGCATTTTGTTTTCCTTCTTAGGTTGTTTTTTCCTTCTTCTCTTTCTAGATCTGATGTTTCTTGTGCAGTAAGATAACTGGATAGATATGTATACATGTATTGTATTTGTCATATAATTTATCCTATTTAGCATGTATTGGATTACCTGTCAGCTAGGGGTGGGGGGTGGGGGGAAGGAGGGGAAAAGCTTGGGGGAAAAAAGTGTTTGCAAAGGTAATAAAAAAAAGAATTTTTTGTGAATGATCTGTAATATTAATCTTCACATATAACTAGTAGACTGCTATCACTGTAAGTCAGACATTTTCCACTGTAATGCAGCAAGCAGAGGGTAAGGACATAATCTCTTCTGCTGACTGTCAGCTTCTTCCCAAAGTTTTTGTCTCCCTTTAGGGACTTGAAGAAAGTCTGAGACTGAATGTTTTCTCATTTAAAGCTTGAAACCAGAAAAGACAGGATCTCTTAAATTCTCACCAACTTTGCCTTTCATACAGGCACAGAACACTGAGTAATAAATCTCCAATTAGGAGAGTCTCAGGCAATGAACTTTGAAACACAGGTTACACAAGGAATTCATAAGTCAAGGCATATTCACAATAAGGAACTTAACTAAATTTATGGATTCATTTGTATATATGTTCTATTGCTGTCAGCTCAAATATTTAGTAATCCAATTGAATATTCTTTCCTTTCTGCTCAGTCTTGGTTTCCTCCTACTTATCTAACTATATTCCTTCTTAATTTCCATTGTTGGATTCATGATCCATATCACACTTCCCTAATGATGGGCATATCCCAAGGCTCTGTCCTGGGTCCTCTCCTCTACGCTCTCTCACTTGGAAACCTCATCAGCTTCCATATGCTGCACTTCTCTGGACTTCTCCATTACAGCCCAGAAACCTCTTCATTCTGTAGGATTATATTAACTCTGGAACTTACGCCTCATTACACTCTTTGCCTCTGGGGCATCTCTGATTGAAGAGTAGAGAATCCCTCCCTGAACCTTCATTTAAGAAGGGTACCCACTTGTAGACTTCTCCATCATGGGATTCTGGTTTTGGGTATTGTCTTCCCCCATTAATTCATAAGTTCTTTGAGGGAAGGGACTTCCTTTCTTTTTTTTTTTTTTTTCATTTTATACCCAGTCTTAGCATAATGCCTTGACAAGTACCAGGCACTTAATAAATTTTTATTGACTGACTGACTGAATGTATACAATTTTAATCTCTCTCCTGATCCCCAATCTCATATCACCAATTTAACAGCACCCATCTCAAACTCAAAATGTTCAATACAGAATTTCTTTTTCCCCAAAAGCCATCCTTTTTCCTAAGCACCCTAGTCTCTCCCATCATACAAGTCAACAGTATTGGTTATTTTCATTCTCCTGCTTCCCACATATCCTATCAGTTACCAAATCTTGTCATTTATACCTCCACATCTCACAGACTCTCCTCTCTACTCACATACTCACCACTATATTTAAGACACTCATCACCTTTCATCTGTGTTATTGCCATTTTCCTAATTATCTCCTTAATTTGTCTTTCCTCAAATCTATTCTCACAACTGCTGAAAAACTTGGATGGTTTCACAAGTTTTATTTAGCTTTTGCCCTATCTACTTTCTGTTACTTTCCACCTGTTCTAATTACTGCTTCATCCACCAAACCACTGAATTTTTCATCCCCCTCACTTCTGTATCTTCTGGACCAGAGAGTATGTGTTGGGAGAACTTTTAGACTCTAAAGCAGGGTGAGGAACTTTTTTTTCTGTCAAGGGTGATTTGGATGTTTATTTCATTTGTGAGCCATACAAAATTATCAACTTAAAAACTCAAGCATTGGGAGGTTTTTGTACCTAACTTTCAAGCTCATCATCAGCTATGGTTGACTTGGCAGGGCCAGATGGGCCTTACATAGCCTACAGGCCAGACAATCCCCACCCCTGCTCTACATGGATTCTTAATCTAACATCTGAGAGGTAGATTTCAGGGAGTTTGTCAGCATATAAAATAAAAACAATTATACCTTTATTTTTATTAACCTTGTATTTTATGTATTTTATTTTATTCATTTAAAAACATCATTTTGAGAAGAAGTCTACAGGCTTCACCAAACTATCAAAAAGTCCATGACACTACAAAGGCAGGAATCTCTATTCTAGAAAAAGAAGATAATTTCTTCAAGGACTTGGAAAAAGAAAATTGACTACTTAGAGAACAGAGCCAATGAGTTATTCGTACAGGACAAGTTTGATAGGAAGAAGAGTGAAACCTAGTCATATGTTGTACTCTTAAGTATATACTCAAAATACACAAATGGACCTGTGACCTCAACTTGGAAGTCCCCTCCATTGAAGCAGATCATACTGCATCCACTCCTGCCCATTATGCATGATTCTTAAGCTCTGTTTGGAGCTTAATTCCAAAATTAATTTAAAATTTCTGTTTGGAAATTGGTTTTATAAAGCATTCAAAGGCAATAAGAAACAATTTCATGGGATACTTGGCCATCTAACTTTGCAATAGTCACCATAAATATAAACAAACAAACCACTAAGGTGATTGCAACTTAGGCATCAACAATCATTGCAGAAGATGAAAAAGTAAAACTAAAGGAAGGACTTTCTAAGACACTTCAAAATAGATAAGCATATGCTTTCATACTTGGAGACTTCAATGCAAACACATAAGGATTATAAAAATTAAGTTGGGAAATATTCAGGATTAATAAATTAAAAAAAGACTTTCTTTAATATGGCCATGAGAGTGGAAACAAAATACCCTGCCTCTCTCATAACTTTTCAATCAAGAATAAAAAAATGAGTAATGGGTCAAGAAATGATCAGGAAATCCAAGGAGGGACTATAGTAAATATATTTTGCTAGCCTCAGTCCTCACAAAGAGATATCCAGAAGCTTGTAGGTTCTAGGAAAGAAAAATCTGTTTCAGGAGCAAAATACAGAAGAGGCTTTGTAGAGCAGAGACAAAGGATAAGCCAGGGAAGCTTAGAGGAGAAACTGTATCACCCAGTTCGGAACCAGGAGCCTGTAAAGGCTCAGAAGTACACTGAATGATAAGAGTACATCCTGGATAAAACTATCCTATATAAACAGTGCTAGCTCAGACTGCCATGTTGCCATGTACATTGCCTTTACACAGATCTCCTGCATAAATGCCCTCACTAAGACTACTGCAATGGTCCATAAAGACTACTTCCAGTGCAGCATTCTTTCCAGAAACACACAGTCTGACCAGTTACGGCACCAATTCATGAAGACTGGAGAAATGAGTAAACAGAAGAAAATAGCAATGATAAAAAATATTATGGCCAGGGTTTCTCAAGAAAAAATCTAGAAGATAAGAATAACTCTATATTGTCCACAAGCAAAAACTCAAAAAAATTCACAGATCAGAGAAATGCAAATTAAGGCAACTCTGAGGTACCACTACACACCTGTCAGATTGGCTAAGATGGCAGAAAAAAATAATGATGAATGTTGGAGGGGATATGGGAAAACTGGGACACTGATACATTGTTGGTGGAACCGTGAACAAATCCAACCATTCTGGAGAGCAATTTGGAACTATGCTCAAAAAGTTATCAAACTGTGCATACCCTTTGAGCCAGCAGCATTTCTATTGGGCTTATATCCCAAAGAAACCATGAAGGAAGGAAAGGGACCTATATGTGCAAGAATGTTTGTGGCAGCCCTTTTTGTAGTGGCTAGAAATTGGAAACTGAATGGATGCCCATCAATTGGAGAATGGCTGAATAAATTATGGTATATGAATGTTATGGAATATTATTGTTCTATAAGAAACGATCAGCAGGATGATTTCAGAGAGGTCTGGAGAGACTTGCATGAACTGATGCTGAGTGAAATGAGCAGAACCAGGAGATCATTATACATGGCAACAACAATACTATATGACACTCAATTCTGATGGACATGGCTCTCTTCAACAGTGAAATGTTTCAAACCAGTTCCAATTGTTCAGTGAAGAAAGCCATATACATCCAGAGAGAGGGATGTGAAATGTGGACCACAACATAACATTTTCATGCTCTCGATTGATGTTTGCTTGCATTGTGTTTCCTTTATCTGATTTTTCTTTCTTGTAGATACGATTTTTCTTGCACAACAATGATGTGTGAAAATATGTATACATATATTCGATTTGTCAAGTATTTTAACATAATTAACATGTAGTGGACTTCCAGCCATCTAGGGGAGGAGTGGGGACTAGGGGGGAAAAATTTGTAATGGAAAGCTTTGTAAGGATCATGTTGAAGAATTACCCATATATATGTTTTGCAAATAAAAAGCTTTAATAAAGAAAACAAAACAAAAACAAAACAAAAAAGAAAGAAATTCACAGATGTGCCAGAAGCTATACTGGAATTCTTTTTTAAAATGAATTAAAAAAAACACATGAGTAAAAATTATAATCTCAGATAATAATCTGTTTTTTAATCACAAAACAGGAAAACCATATTGTGTCTAAAAGTACTATCAACAATGAATGTCAATGCTTAAGATAAATGTACCAAATGGCATAGCATCTAAATAGATAAAACAAAAGTTAATCAACTTACAGAAATAATAACACTCTAATAAATTGCAGATCTCAATGTAACCCTCTCAGACCTAAGCAAATCTAAATAAAAAGTAAACAATAAAGGTTCTTAACCTGAATAGTATTTTAGAAATGTTAGATACAATAGATCTCTGATGCTTACTAAATGACAAAAGAAAGGAGAACAGATTTTTCTCAGCTGTGCATGATACTTCTATAAAAACTGGCTCTGTACTAGCGCATATAAAACCTAAAAAACAATTGCATAAAAGCAGATAATGTTAAATATATCCTTTGCTGATCACAATGAACAATGAAGTCTATCCAATAATTTTTTTAAAAGAAAGGATTGAAAGTTAATTGGAAATTATGAACATTTTCAACAAGAAAAAAGAAAAAGGCTGTATTAATGAGTTGATCATGTGACTAAAAAAATTTAGAAAACCAACACATTTGTAAAAACCAATTAAAGACTAAATCCAAAAGTCTAGAAATCAAAGAAGAATTAAAGAAAATTGGAGGTTAAAAAAAATCACAAGCTGTTAAAAAACCACAAGTTGTTCAAAAACCACAAGTTATCTGAAAAAGAAAACACATATTAAGAGAGAAAAGAAAACCAAACTATCAATAATAATGAAAAAATATAAATCAAAACAAATGAACTATTTTAACTATTACCCAATTATGTGCCAACTGACAATTAAAATGAATACCTACAAAACAATAAAATACTCTAATTAACAAAATATAAATGGGAAATTTAAATAATACAATCTCAGAAAAAGATATTGAATGAAGTTATAAATATACTTCCAATGGAAAAACTCAGGAAGAAATGGATATAAAAGTAAATTCCATCAAATGTTCTAATAACAATTAATATTACTTAAACTGTTTACAAAAATGGAAAAGAGGGGATTCTACCAAATTCCTTCTATGATGTAAATATAGCACTGACACTTAAATCAGGAAGAGATAAATCAGAGAAAAAACTTTATAAAACAATATATCTAGAAAACATACAAAAAATTTAAATATTACCAAAGATTCTATAGCAACATATCATAAAGATTATACATGATAACCATGTAGGATTTATATCAAGCAGTGAATATGATGCCGAGTTCTGAAGTGAGGAAAGCCTGAGTTCAAATCCACTATCTGACACTTTCTAGCTATGTGATCCTGGACAAGTCACTTAACCCTATTTGCCTCAGTTTCTTCATCTGTAAAATGACCTGAAGATGAAAATGGAAAACCATTCAATCTGCCAAGAAAACCCCAAATGGGGTCAAGAAGAAACAGACGCTACTGAAAAAAAAATGATTGAACTACAGGATTTATACCAAGAAAACAAGTTTAATTCAATATAAAGAAAAGTCTAAATATAACCAAATTAACAAAAATAATCAAAATTGAATGAGTATATCAAAAGTTATAGAAAAAGCTTTTGACAAAGTAAAATACCCACTTCTGTTTTGTTTTTTGTTTTTTGTTTTTTTTTTTCTGAGGCAATTGGAGTTAAGTGACTTGCCCAGGGTCACATAACTAGGAAGTGTTAAATATCTGAGACCACATTTGAACTCAGGTCCTCCTAACTTCAGGACTGGTGCTCTATCCACTGCACCACCTAGCTGCCCCTACTTCTGTTTTTTTAAGTCAAAAAACATAGAATTTATGAACCTTTTAAAATATATGAAAAATAATTTCTATCTAATACCCAGAAATAGCATTATATGTAGCAGAGATAAACGAGGCTTCCTGATAAGATTAAGGGTAAAGTAAATATGTTCAACATCACTGCTATTAAATAGCACCATGCTAGAAATGCTAGCTATAGCAATATGACAAGAAAGAGAAACAGAATGAGTATTGATAAGTTGGAAACAAAATTAGTGGGTTATGGTTTTTTGGGGGTTTTTTTTGCAAATTATATGGTAATCTATGTAGAGAGCTTTACTAAAAGTTAATTGGCTTCAGCAAAGTAGCAACATGTAAAAGATGCCCACATAAATCATCAGCCTTTTTGCATATTACAAACAAAACTCACCAAGAAAAGATATAAAACAGAACTCCATTCAAAATTACTAGAAAATGTATAAAGGAATTAGAATAGTAGTAAGAAACAGTATTCCAACTTGGGTCTTTGGGTTCAAAATGCAGTACTCTATCCATATTGCTGTCCTTCACATAATATAAATGACAATTATGCTTCAATAAACATAATTTTAACTGTACAAGCTGAGAATTACATATTTCTTCAATAACTTGACATTAACGAGATTTTCTTTTCCTAAGAAACTGACAAAAAAACTGACAAAGCTAGGAGAAAGCTTGTTCAAAGGGTGATTCTCAGCAGGTAGGAGATGGGAAAGGAATATATTTTGAAACAAAGGAAATGCAAAAATAAAATAAAATGACAGAACATTTTGAAAACAAAAATTGCAAGATATGGCAGCTAACTGGATATGTAGGATGAAGCAGAGTAGAAGTTGAAGCAAATGCTGAGGTTATGAACTTGGGAGATTGGAAGAAATAAGCAGAGAAATTTAGGAGAAAAGAGGGTATGGGAGGGAAAGAATGAGTAATAGAGATATCTATTTTGAATTGTTTGATAAGCAATTAGTGATACATTACTAAAACTCAGAAAAGAATGGGAATGAATATATGTATCTGAGAAACACTGGCATATGGATAAGAGTTGGATCTATCTATAAAAAATGATCAGCAGGATGGTTTCAGAAAGGCCTCAAGAGACATGAACTGATGCTGAGTGAAATGAGCAGAAACAGGAGATCATTATACACGGCAACAACAAGATTATACAATGATCACTTCTGATGGACTTGGCTCTTTTCAACAGTGAGGTGATTCAGGACAGGTCCAATGGTCTTGTGATAGAGAGAGCCATCTGCACCCAGAGAGAGGACTGTGGGGACTTAGTATGGATCACGAAATAGTATTTTTACTTTGTTGTATGCTTGCATTTTGTTTTCTTTCTTATTTTTTTTCCTTTTTGATCTGATTTTTCTTGTGTATCATGATAATTGTGGAAATATGTATAGAATAATTACACATGTTTAATATACATTGGATTATTTGTTATCTAGGGCAAGGGGTGGTGAGAAGGGAGGAAGAAAAAAATTTGGAACACAAGGTTTTGCAAGGGTGAATATTAAAAACTAACTATGCATATGTTTTGAAAATAAAAAGCTTTTAAAAATTTAAAAAGAGTTAATTCCATTGGAGTTGTTGAGGTTAACAAAAGAAAGAATGTAAAAGAAGAGAGCTTAGAACAAAACTTTGAAGAATACCTACAATTGGGGAAGAGAGAGGATGATATGGATGACAAGTTAGCAAAGGAGACTATGAAAGATATGAGAGATAGAGAGGAGAACCAGGAGAAAGAAGTGTCATGAAACCTAGAGCAGTGAGTAAAAGGAAAGAAAGTGGGGGAGAGCAAATGTATATGACTTTTTCCAGATGTTTGGGTGAGAAAGAAAGTAGGATGATAGAGGGGATAGTAAGACCTATTGGTATTTGTTCAATGATAGGGAATATCTGCATATATTTGAAAACAGTAGGGAAGAACACATAAATAGGAAGCAGTTGAAGATTTGAGAGGCGGGATGGTGAGCATGTAATCTGTTGGAAGAGATGGGAAGGGATGAGATCAACTACACATGTAGAAAAGTTTCCCTTGGCAAGGAAAAATTCTACTTTTTTGTCAGGAACTGAGGAAAAGAAGGAGGGAATGAGAGATGATGTCAAGGGGTTTGAAGATGAAGAAAATTAGAGAGAGATTATTATTATAATGTAATTATAAATTATAATATAATTATAATAACATATATAATTATAGTTATAGTTATTATAATAATATAATAATTATTATATAATATATAATATATAAACATAATATAAATTAAATATAATTATGTCAAATAGCTTCAATTTTCCCAAAAAAGTTAAAAGAAAAGTCCTCAACTGAAGGGGAGGTGGGATGAGTATGGGAGATGAAGAGAAGAGAGAAAGTAAAAAAATATTTGATTTATTTGTCAAGGGGACAGAGATGGTAGCCCAGTGCTATACCAGTTTGGAATACAAATTCACTTGTAAAATTTTACAAAGCATTATGGATGATTATAATCATAACCAGAAAGAATATAAGCAAGAAAGGAAGTCTACTCTCAAAAGAAAGCAAGCAGCTAAGCCCTCAAACCCAGTGAAAGTAAGACCCAGAGGACTTCCTTCCGGGGGAGGAGCCATGGTGGCGGAGATCAGACAGGAGTCTCTGTAACCTCCTCTAACCTTCCCTCAAACCAACAACATATGAAGCCTCTAGACTGATTCTGAAGCAAAAGAATCCACAATATCTGGAGGACAACACGATTCTAGAAGAAAATAATCTGGAAGAGCTTCAAAACAGGTCTATTTTAATTGGGCAAGGGGGTGGTCTGCTGAACTCAGACTGCAGCACAGGGAGACCAGGGCAGGGAGGTGGAGCAGGGAGCTGGAACAGGAGTCGGAACAGGAGTGGGAGCGTTCTGCTTTTCACACACCTGGGAGTCTTCTGGGGGCCTCTTGGGCCAATCTGTCCTGATTGTGAGCAGGTGGTTTGGAGGGTCTGCCTTTTGTGGGGGATAGATTGTGAACAACTGAACCCCTGATGAACATCGGACCTAGCTGCCATTACACAGCACCCTAGGTAGATCAATCAATCAGCAGGACTGATCAGCACCTGAAATAATTCAATCAGCAGAACTGCCCAGCACCTGAAATAATTCAATCAGCAGAACTGCCCCAGGGTGAACTAAAGCAGAACTGCCCAAGCACCTGAAATAACTCAATCAGCAGAACTGCCCAGTTCCTGAAATAACTCAATCAGCAGAACTGCCCCAGGGCAAATTAAAGCAGCTGTCCCACCTTTGCCTTAAACAGACCTCACACCTTTAAAAAAAATGAATAAAAAACCAAAAAGAGCTCTCACCATAGACAACTTTTATGGAGAGAAGGAAGAACAGACCTCAAATCCTGAGGCCCCTGAAGATAAAGCAACTCCAGAAAAAGCCCCAAAGAGAGACATAAACTGGACTCCATGTCACAAGGCTTTCTTTGAAGATTGCATAAAAAATCTTAAAAGAGAGTTAGAAGAAACATGGGGAAACGAAATGAGATCACTGCAAAATAAAATAGAAAAAATGGAAAAAGAATGCAATGAACAAAAAAAATGTAATTGGTCAATTGCAAAAGGAACTAAAAACAGTAACTGAAGAAAATAAGACATTAAAAATTAGAATTGAACAATTGGAAATGAATGACTCATCAAGACTTCAAGAATCAGTCAAACAAAAACAAAAAAATGAAAAGATAGAGAAAAACATGAAATATCTCCTAGGAAAAACAACTGACCTGGAAAATAGATCTAGGAGAGACAATCTAAGGATTATAGGGCTTCCTGAAAGCCATGATGAAAAAAAGAACCTAGACACTATCTTCCAGGAAATCATAAAAGAAAACTGCCCTGATATTTTAGACCCAGAAGGCAAAATACTCCTTCAAACAATCCACCAATCACCTCCTGAAAGAAACCCAAAAATTAAGTCCCCCAGAAATATCGTGGCTAAATTCCAGAACTATCATACCAAGGAAAAGATATTACGAGAAGCCAGAAAGAAACAATTTAAATATTGGGGAGCCACAATTAGGATCACACAGGACCTAGCAGCTTCTACTTTGAAGGATCAAAGGGCCTGGAATCAGATATTCTGAAGGGCAAAGGAACTTGGATTACAGCCAAGAATAAGTTACCCAGCTAGAATGAGCATTATCTTCCAGGGAAGAAGATGGTCATTCAATGATATAGGAGAATTTCACCTATTTCTACTGAAAAGACCAGAACTGAACAAAAATTTGATCTACAAACACAGAACACAAGAGAAACATAAAAAGGTAACAAGAAAAAAAAACTCTTGAGAACTATATTTATGTTATAGATACTTATAGAATGAGGGTTGATTTTATGAATCTATTATTACATTATGATTATGATATGATTACTGTGATTTTATGATTATCATGATATGATTATTGTGATTTATGATTATTATGATATGATAAACTGAAAAAGAAATTAGAGGTAGAAAAGGGATAACACTGGAAGAAGAGGAAAAAGAGGTAAAATAAGGGAAATTACATCACATGTAGAGGCAAAGAAAACCTATAATGATTGAGGGGAAAAAAGGGAGGGGAATGAGAATTGGGTTAATCTCCATCTCATCAGATTTGGCTCTGAGGGAATAAGAGACATGCTTATAAGGAAACAGGAGAGAAAGGGGGAAAAAAGGGGTAGGTGGGGCTCTAAAGGGGAAGGATTGTTTGAGGGAAGTGGTTGTCAAAAGCAAAATAGTAGGGAGGAGGGAAAGGGGATAAGAAAGAGAAAAGCATAAGCTAGGGTAAATAAGATGGCAGGAAATACAGAATTAGTTATTTTAACTGTGAATGTGAATGGAATGAACTCTCCCTTAAAGCAGAAGCAGATAGCAGACTGGATTAAAAACCAGAATCCAACAATATGTTGTATACAAGAAACACATCTAAAACATAGAGAGACATACAGGGTGAAGGTAAAAGGCTGGAGCAGAATCTATTATGCTTCAGGTGAACAAAAAAAAGCAGGGGTAGCAATCCTGATCTCAGACCAAGTAAAAGCAAAGATAGACTTAATTAAAAGAGACAAAGAAGGAAATTATATCTTTCTAAAGGGTACCATAGATAATGAAGCAATATCAATATATGCACCAAGTGGTATAGCATGGAAATTCCTAGAGGAAAAGTTCAGAGAGATGCAAGAAGAAATAGAGAGCAAAACTATAATAGTGGGGGAATCTCAACCTCCCTCTCTCAGAACTTGATAAATCAAACCACAAAATAAATAAGAAAGAAGTTAAGGAGGTAAACAAAGTGTTAGAAAAGTTAGGTATGATAGATCTTTGTAGGAAATTAAATGGAGACAGAAAGGAGTTTACTTTTTTCTCAGCAGTCCATGGAACTTATACAAAAATTGACCATGTGTTAGGACACAAAAACCTCAAAATCAAATGCAAGAAGGCAGAAATAATAAATGTATTTTTTTCAGATCATGACGGAATAAAAATCACATGCAATATAAGGCCAGGAGAAAATAGACCAAAAACCAATTGGAAACTAAATAATTTTATCCTAAAGAATAAATGGGTGAAACACAAAATTCCAGACACAATTACTAATTTCATCCAAGAAAATGACAATAATGAGACAACATACCAAAATTTGTGGGATACAGCCAAAGCGGTAATAAGGGCAAATTTTATATCTCTAGATGCTTATTTGCATAAAATAGAGAAAGAGAAAATCAATGAATTGGGCCTGCAACTAAAAAAGCTAGAGAAAGAACAAATTAAAAACCCCCAATCAAATACCAAACTTGAAATCCTAAAAATAAAAGGAGAGATTAGTAAAATTGAAAGTAAAAAAAACTATTGAATTCATAAATAAAACTAAAAGTTGGTTTTATGAAAAAATCAACAAAATAGATAAACCTCTAGTTAATTTAATTAGAAAAAGGAAAGAGGAAAATCAAATTGTTAGTATCAAAAATGAAAAGGGAGAACTTCTCACCAATGAAGAGGAAATTAGAGCAATAATCAGGAGTTACTTTGCCCAACTGTAGGCCAATAAATTTGATAACCTAAGTGAAATGGAGGAATATCTACAAAAATATAGATTGCCCAGATTAACAGAAGAGGAAATAAATTACTTAAATAGTCCCATTTTAGAAAAAGAAATAGAACAAGTCATTAATCAACTCCCTAAGAAAAAATCCCCAGGACCAGATGGATTTACATGTGAATTCTACCAAACATTTAAAGAACAATTAACTCCAATATTATATAAACTATTCAAAAAAAATAGGGAATGAAGGACTCCTACCAAACTTCTTTTATGATACACACATGGTACTGATACCTAAACCAGGTAAAACAAAAACAGAGAAAGAAAATTATAGACCAATCTCCTTAATGAATATTGATGCAAAAATCTTAAATAAAATATTAGCAAAGAGATTACAGAAAATCATTCCCAGAATAATACACCATGACCAAGTAGGATTTATACCAGGAATGCAGGGATGGTTCATTATTAGGAAAACTATTAACATAATTGACTATATTAATAACCAAATTAACAAAAAACATATGATAATCTCAATAGATGCAGAAAAAGCATTTGATAAAATCCAACATCCATTCCTATTAAAAACATTAGAGAGTATAGGAATTAATGGACTTTTCCTTAAAATAGTCGGTAGCATCTATTTAAAACCATCAGCTAGCATCATATGTAATGGTGATAAACTGGAACCATTCCCAATAAGATCAGGGGTGAAACAAGGTTGCCCACTATCACCATTAGTATTCAATATTGTATTAGAAATGCTAGCCTTGGCAATAAGACAAGAAAAAGAGATTAAAGGAATTAGAGTAGGTCATGAGGAAACCAAATTATCACTCTTTGCAGATGATATGATGGTCTACTTAGAGAACCCTAGAGAATCAACTAAAAAACTATTAGAATTAATCCACAACTTTAGCAAAGTTGCAGGATACAAAATAAATCCACATAAATCATCAGCATTTTTATACATCACCAACAAAATGCAACAGTAAGAGATACAAAGAGAAATTCCATTCAAAATAACTATCGATATTATAAAATATTTGGGAATATATCTGCCAAGGGAAAGTCAGGAACTATATAAACAAAACTACAAAACACTCTCCACACAAATAAAGTCAGATCTAAACAATTGGAAAAACATCAAGTGCTCTTGGATAGGTCGAGCGAATATAATAAAGATGGCAATACTACCTAAACTAATCTATCTATTTAGTGCTATGCCAATCAAACTCCCAAGAGATTATTTAACTGACCTAGAAAAAATAACAACAAAATTCATCTGGAAAAACAAAAGGTCAAGAATTTCAAGGGAATTAATGAAAAAAAATGCAAATGAGGGTGGCCTAGCTGTACCAGATCTAAAACTATATTATAAAGCAGTGGTCACCAAAACCATTTGGTACTGGATAAGAAAATAGAGTAATGGATCAGTCAATAGGTTAGGTTCACAGGACAAAATACTCAATGACAATAGTCATCCAGTATTTGATAAACCCAAAGACCCCAGTTTTTGGGATAAAAACTCACTATTTGACAAAAACTGCTGGGATAATTGGAAAGTAGTATGGAAGAAATTAGGCATTGACCCACACCTAACACCATATACCAAGATAAGGTCAAAATGGATTCATGATCTAGGCATAAAGAATGATATTATAAACAAATTAGAACAATGTAGGATGGTTTACCTCTCAGACCTGTGGAGGGGGAAGGAATTTGTGACCAAAGAAGAACTAGAGGTCATCATTAATCACAAAATAGATAAGTTTGACTATATCAAGTTAAAAAGTCTTTGTACAAACAAAATGAATGCAGACAAGATTAGAAGGGTAGCAGTAAACTGGGAAAATATTTTTACATCCAAAGGTTCTGATAAAGGCCTCATTTCTAAAATATATAGAGAATTGACTCAAATATATAAGAATTCAAGCCATTCTCCAATTGATAAATGGTCAAAAGATATGAACAGACAATTTTCAGATGAAGAAATTGAAACTATTTCCAGTCACATGAAAAGGTGCTCCAAGTCACTATTGATCAGAGAAATGCAAATTAAGACAACTCTGAGATACCACTACACACCTGTCAGATTGGCTAAAATGACAGGAAATGATAATGATAACTGTTGGAGGGGATGTGGGAAAACTGGGACACTGATACATTGTTGGTGGAACTGTGAACGGATCCAACCATTCTGGAGAGCAATTTGGAGCTATGCTCAAAAAGTTATCAAACAGTGCATACCCTTTGACCCAGCAGTGTTTCTACTGGGCCTATATCCCAAAGAGATTTTAAAGGAGGGAAAGGGCCCCACATGTGC
>JAJPUD010005075.1:23217-82350 GCA_023553655.1 Myrmecobius fasciatus | reverse complement strand
GACTATACGATGATCAATTTTGATGGACATGGTTCTCTTCAACAATGTGATTCAAACCAGTTCCTATTGTTCAGCGATGAAGATAGTCATATACATCCAGAGAGAGGCCTATGGGAACTGAGTGTGAACCATAACACAGCATTTTATCGATTTCTGTGAATATTTCCATGCATTTTGTTTTCCTTCTTAGGTTGTTTTTTTCTTCTTCTCTTTCAAGATCTGATGTTTCTTGTGCAGTAAGATAACTGTATAGATATTTATACATGTATTGTTTTTGTCATATAATTTACCCCATTTAGCATGTATTAGATTACCTGTCATCTAGGGGTGGGGGGTGGGGGGAAGGAGGGGAAAACCTTGGGAAAAAAAGTTTTTGCAAAGGTCAATGTAGAAAATCACTCATATGTTTTGTAAATAAAAAGCTTTATTAAAAAAAAAAAAGTAAGACCCAGAGCCCCAGCATATAAAGCTTAGAACGGTGTAGAACCAGAACCCAACTCTCACATAAAAATACCAAATCATAAAAAGGCAGAAAAAATAAGCAAAAATCAAAAAAAAAAGAGCTTGATTATAGAAAGTACTATTGTGATAGAAAGTATCAAGGTAAAAACTTAGAAAAGGTCAATAATGTCAAAAGAGCTACATGTGAAGCTCAAAGAAAATTGTAATTTGGCTGCAGGCCCAAAAAGAATTCCTAGAAGAACTTAAAAAGGATTTTTAAAAGTAAATTAAGAGGGGCAGCTAGGTGGCACAGTGGATAGAACACCAATCCTGAAGTCAGGAGGACCTGAGTTCAAATCTAGTCTCAAACACTTAACACTTCCTAGCTGTGTGACCTTGGGCAAGTCACTTAACCCCAACTGCCTCAGCAAAAAATAATAATAATAATAAAAGTAAATTAAGAGAAGTAGAAGAAAAACTGGGGAAAGAAATGAGAGTAATATAAGAGAATTGTGAAAAAAGAGTTAATAGCATGGAAAAGATAGTCAAAAATTTGCCAAAGAAAACAACTCTCTAAAAAATAGAATTAGCCAAGTGGAAAAGGAAGCACAAAGCTCACTGAAGAAAAGAATACCTAAAAAACTATAATTGAATAAGTGGAAAAAATTATTCTTTGAGATATCAAAATATAATAAAAATATTTAAAAAAATAAAAATATAGAAGAAAATGTGAAATTTTTATTTGGAAAAATATTTGACATGGGCAATTAGGTGGCGCAGTGGATAGAACACCAGCCTTGAATTCAGGAGAACCTGAGTTCAAATCTGGTCTCAGACGCTTGACATTCCCTAGCTGTGTGACTCTGGCAAGTCACTTAACCCCAATTGCCTCAGCAAAATTATGGTATATGAATGTTATGGAATATTATTGCTCTGTAAGAAATGACTAGCAGGACGATTTCAGAGAGACCTGAAGAGATTTGCATGAACTGATGCTGAGTGAAATGAGCAGAACCAGGAGATCATCATACACAGCAACAACAGTATTACATGATGATCAATTCCGATGGACATGGCTCTCTGCAACAACGAATTGTCTCAATCCAGTTCCAATTGTTCACTGAAGAAAACCATATACACCCAGAGAGAGGGATATGAAATATGGACCACAATGTAACATTTTCATGATCTCTATTGACATCTACTTGCATTGTGTTGCCTTTCTCTGATTCTTTTTTTTTCTTGTAGATAGGATTTTTCTTGCATAACTTCTCAAGCATTTCAACATTATTAACATGTAGTGGACTTCCTGCCATCTAGGGGAGGGGAGGGAGCTGGGGGTAAAATTTGTAATGGAACGCTTTGTAAAGATCAATGCTGGGGAACTACCCATACATATGTTATACAAATAAAAAGCTTTAATTAAAAAAAAAAGAAAGAAAAAAAAAAGAAAGAAAGAAAAGAAAAATATTTGACCAAAAAATAGATCCAGGACAGATAATGTAAGATTTATTGAACTACCCAAAAGGTATAATCAAAATTAAAATTCTGGACATCTTTCAAGAAATTAGTAAAGAAAATTGCTCTGATATATTAGAACCAGAGGACAAAATAGAAATTGAGAGAATCCACCAATCACTGAGATTCCAAGATGAAAATTCCCAGGAATATTATAGAGTAGAGCTTACATATCAAGGAGAAAGTACTGCAAGTAGCCAAAAAAAAAAAATTCAAATATCATGCCACTATAGTCAGGATTACACAGGATTTAACAACTTCCACATTAAATATTTGGAAGGCTTGTAATATTATATATCAGACGGCAGAGTTAGCATTACAGCCAAGAATCGCCACCCAGCAAAATTGAATATAATCTTGTAGAGGGGGGAAATGGATATTTAACAAAATTAATTAAAAGACCAGAGCTGAATAAAAACATGACCTCCAAATACAAGACTCAAGGGAAACATAAAAAGATAAACAAAAAACAAGAGGAAAATACGAGAGATTCAATAAGTTTAAGCTGTTTATATTTCTACATGGCAAGGTAATAGTGTTACTCTTAATTTTATTATTGAAGGAGAAATTAGGAGTATATGTAGACAGAGGGTGTGGATATAAGGTGAATTTAATAAGATGATGCCCCCCAAAACAAATTTAAAAAGTGAGAAAGAAAATTGCAATGAAAGGAGGGGGGAAGATTGAATGGGATAAATTATCCCACATAAAAGAGGCATGAAAAAGCTATTATAAGGGAGGGGACCACTAGATGGTGAGGTGGTGGGCAAAGCTAAAACCTTACTTTCATCAAAATTGAATCAAAGGGGGAATAACATACTAACTCAGTTGGATATAGAAATCTATCTTACCCTATAAAGAAGTAAAAAGGAATGGGGATAATAGAAGGGGTGGTGGAACTAATAAAAGGGAGGGTTTATTGGGGAAGGTGGTGATCAGGAGTAAAATACTTGGGAGGAGGAAAAGGGAGGGAGATAATAGAGAGAGGGGGGTAAATAAATGGGGTAAATAAATAAAAAATAGCATTGAGGGGAAATACACTGTTACTTATCATAACTATACATGTGAATGGGTTGAACTCACCCATAAACTGGAAGTGGATAGCAGAATGGATTAAGACTCAGAATTCTAATAATATGTTATTTACAAGAACCCTTCACAAAGGGTAAAGGTAAGGGGCTACAACAGAATTTATTATACTTCAGCTGAAGCAAAGAAAATAGGGGTTGTGATCACGATCTCAAACCAAACAAAAGCAAAAATAGATCTAATTAAAAGAGATAAAGAAGGAAACTGCATTTGCTAAAAAAAAAAAAAGTGCCACAGGCAATGAAATCATATTAATATTAAACAAGTAGGGATAGTATAACAAATACTATAGCATCTAATAGTATAGCATCTAAATTTCTGAAGAAAAAAATTGAATGAATTACAGGAAGAAATAGATAATAAAATTATCCTACTTGGGGAACCTCCACATTCTTCTCTTAAAACTAGATAAATATAATCAAAAAATAAACAAGAAAGAAGTTAAGGAAGTAAATAAAATCTGGAAAAAGTTAGATATGGTAGATCTCTGGAGAAATCTGAATGGGAATAAAAAGGAACATATACCTTTCTCAATAGTACATGGCACCTACACAAAAATTAATCATGTATTATGACATAAAAACCTTACAATCAAAACAGAAAAGCAGAAATAGCAAGTACATCCTTTTCAGATAATAATGCAATAAAATTATATTCAATAATAGATAATGGAGGCATGAAAAAGTAATTAGAAAGTAAATAATTTAATACTAAAAAATAAGTGGGTCAAAGAACAAATCTTAGAAACAATCAATAATTTCTTTAAAGAAAGTAACAATGAGACAACATGACAAAATTTATGGGATGCAGCCAAAGTAGTACTTAGGGGAAAAATTATATCTCTAATTGATCATAACGATACAATAGAGAAGAAGTTAATTAATTGGGCATGCAACTAAAAAATTATAAAAAGAACAAATTAAAAATCCCTAATTAAACACCAAATTGGAAATCCTGAAAATCAAAAAAGATTAATAAAATTGAAGGTAAAAAACCACTGAACTAGTAAATAAAACTAGAAACTCATCTTATGTGGGGGAAATAAAAGAGATAAACCACTGGTTCATTTGATTTTAAAAAGAAAGAAGACAACCAAATTACAGCATCAAAAATGAAAGGGGTGAATTCACCACCAATGAAGAAGAAATTAAGACAATTGTTAAGAGGTATTTTGCCCAATCATATGTCAATAAATTTTACAATCTAATTGAAATGGATAAATACCTACTCAATGTTAGAAAAATAAAATGAACAAACTATCAATGAACTTCTTAAGAAAAAATCCTCAGGGTTAGATTTACAAGCTAATTCCACCAAGCATTTAAAAAAAATGAATACCAATACTGCATTAAACTATTTGGTGAAATAGGCAAAGAAGAGCCCTACCAAATTCCTTTTACAACACAAATGTGGTGCTGATGTCCAAACAAGGAAAAGCCAAATCAAAGAAAGAAAATTATAGGACAATGTTCCTAATGAATATTGATACAAAAATTTTAAATGAAATACTAGAAAAGAGATTACAACAAGAGATTAATACCAGGCATACAAGGCTTGTTTCATTGGTAGGAAAACTAACAGCATAATTTTCAAAAACAAAACAAACATATCATATGATTATTTCAATAGATGCGAA
Organism: Myrmecobius fasciatus; assembly: GCA_023553655.1. Taxonomy (NCBI): domain Eukaryota; kingdom Metazoa; phylum Chordata; class Mammalia; order Dasyuromorphia; family Myrmecobiidae; genus Myrmecobius; species Myrmecobius fasciatus. The sequence continues at coordinate 77,666 of JAJPUD010005075.1, read as the reverse complement.
AAATGTCTTTGACAAAATATAGTACTCATTCTGATTAAAAACACTAAAGAGAAAAAAATTAAAGATAAATGGACTTTATCTTAAAATGATAAGTAATATTTATCTAAAAACATCAACAAGCTTTATCTGTAATGGGGACATCAGAAGCCTTCCCAATACAATCAGGAGTGAAGCAAGAATGCTGATTAACACCTCTCTTATTTAATATTGTACTAGAAATGTTAGCTTTAGTAATTAGAGAAAAAATTAAAAGAATTAGAACAGACAATGAGAAAACAAAACTACCACTCTTTGCAAATGATATGGTGTTATACCTAGAAAATCCTAGAGAATCAACTAAAAAACTTCTATTTAGTAGCAAAGTTGTAGGATACAAAATAAACCCACATAAATCATCAACATTTCTATGTTACCCCCAAAGTCCAACAGCAAAAGATAGAAAGAGAAACTTCATTTAAAATAACTGTAAATAATACAAAATACTTGGGAGTCTTACCTACCAAGGCAAACCCAGGAACTATATATACACAACTATGAAATAATTTTCCCACAAATGAAGTCAGATCCAAAATTGCTCATGAGTAGGTTAAGCTAACATAATAAAAATGCCAGTTCTACCTAAATTTATTTATCTAATGCCATATCAACTAAACTACCAAAATTTATTTTTATAGAGCTAGAAAAAATATAATAATAACATTCAGCTAGTGCTGGAAGCATGCTGGGAGTCAAAGACCCTGCGTGGAATGACAAAGTCTCCATAGGGCCTGACCCCCACCCATATGTGCAAGGCACCATGAGCATGCTGGGAGCCAAGGACCCTGCGTGGAATGACAAGGTCTCCACAGGGTCTTGACCCTCATATGCAAGGCAACATGAAGAAGCCCCTACAGAACTAAGCATTCAGGGATATATTTGGTTAATGATTTTCTGCTTAATTTCTGTCCTAGGAGTTCTTAGCATAGCTGTATGTATATACCCATCCATAACAATGAGGTAAGCACGAAGCCCTTCACCCCCAAAAAAGCCCCTTTGTACTTTCTGCCTAAACATGAAAGATTTCTTTACTAGTGAAGCATTAAACAAATTTAGAGACTGGGAAACTTGGGAAATTGATAGCTTTCCCCAAAAACTCCAAAAGAAGTCTCCAGTTACTCCCTCTTGTTTGAAACAATTTCAAATTCAATCAACCTGGTCCTTCTCTCCCCTATACTGAGCTTACATAAATAATGATATGATGAAAAGAACAGTAAACATCAGTGATAGATGGACACATTGGTAGCAAGTAAGGCATAGGAAAAAAGTAAGAGAAGTAGGCCACGGCATGGTTTCCTGACCCCTACACAAAAACAAGCTATTGTACGAGTGATTAATAAATGGGCTGAGGGAAATAAGTTCTTGAGAAAAAAAATGTTTCTATTCTAAAAAATCTTATGATCATGTTAAAAATTAAAAAGCATTGTATAAGTCTTGGAATAAGTAAATGTGATATTTTTAGAGAAGCTCATGTTCTGCCAGATATGACGTGATGACTACAAGCTACATTTACCTTTAGTTAAAGTTTCACTATTATATTGTTTGATGAATTTACTCTGTACATTCTTTTTTTCTAAGAAGCATTGCACCTGGGGTCCTGGGAATTTCTGAGCCCCAAGAAAATTTTGTAATCCTAGCCAAATAATTGTCCTATCTCAAATGAACCCTAACTTTGTAAGACTATAAAAATCACAAGCTTTCTTGAATAATTTGGAATAATTTGAACAAGCTTTTTCCAATAAATTGAACTTGATGACCATGCCATAGAGTGTGTTGTCTTTTGTTCTACTTCGCCAACTTCAGCCCTCCATTCAAGAACCTAGTTCCCCGCAGAGGCTGGACCTCCGCAATCTAGAAGAACAAAAGCTTAAGAATATCAAGGGAATCAATGGAACAAAAAGCAAAAGAAGATAGTCTAGGGTACCAGATCTCAAACTATTATAAAGCAATAATTGTCAAAACAATCTTGTATTGGCTAAGAAATAGAGTGGTAGACCAGTGGAATAAATTAGGTACAAATCATGTAATAGTAAATAATTATAGTGACATAGTATATGATAAATCAAAAAATGAAAGCATTTGGAACAAAAACTCATTATTTGACAAAAACTGCCAGGAAAATTGGAAAAGAATATGACAGAAACTAGGAATAGACCAATATCTCACTCTGTATATCAAGATAAGGTCAAAATGGGTACATGATTTACACATAAAGGGTGATATCATAAGCAAATTAAAAGAGCATGAAATAGTTTATCTGTCAGATTTATGGATAAGGGAAGAATTTAGAACTAAAGAAGCTATAAAGAGCATTACAAAATGTAAAGTTAATCATTTTAATTATATAAAATTAATTTTTTGCATAAACAAAAACAATGCAATCAAAATTATAAGGAAAATAGAAAACTGAGGGAAAATTTTTGCAACAAATATCTCTGATAAAGGCCTCATTTTTCAAATATGTAAAGAACTAAGTCAAATTTATAAAAAAAAATAAGTCATCCCCAACTGATAAATTGTCAAAGGATGTGACTAGGAAGTCTTCAGACAAAAGAGTTGAAGCTATCTATAGTTGTAGGAAAAAATGTTCTATATCATTATGGATCAGAGAAATATAAACTAAAACAACTCTGAGGTATCACCTCATCTCTATAAGAGTAGTTAATATGACAAAAGAAGGAAAATGTTAAATGTTGGAGTGGATATAGAAAAAGTGGGACATTAATGTACTATTAGTGGAGTTGTAAATTGATCAAACATTCTGGAGAACAATTTGTAGCTATATCCAAGGTCTATAAAAGACTATAAAACTGCATACCCTTTGATACAGCAATACTGCTGCAAGGTCTACATCCCGAAGACATTCCAAAAAAGGGAAAAAGACCTATTTGTACAAAAATATTTATAACAGCTCTTTTTGTGTAGACAAAGAATTGGAAATTTAGGGGATGTCCATTAATTGGGGAATGGCTAAACAATGTATGATATATGATTTTAATGGAGTAATGCTGTGCTATAAGAAATGGCAAGTAGGATGATTTCAGAAAAACTTAGATTCATATAAACTGAAGCATAGTAAAATGAACAGAACAAGAGAATGTTGTATACAGTAATAGCAATATAGTTCAGTGACGAACTTAGCTATTCTCAGCAATACAATGATCTAAAACAATCCTAAAGGACTGATGATGAAGTATACTGTCTGCTTCCAGACAAAGAACTGATACTGATTGAATATAGACTGAAGCATGCTGCTTTTCACTTTCTATCATTTTTAAATTTTATTTGAGGCTTCTTGTACAAAATGACTAATATGTAAATGTTTTATATATAATTGCACATTTATAACCAATATACAATTGCTTGCTATATTAAGGAGGGGTAGGGGACAGAGGAAGAGAGGAAAAGAATTTGAAACACAAAACTTTTAATAAAAATGTTTTAAAATATTTAAAGAAAGAGAAATGGTTGTTATAACTGCTCCATTGATTTCTGAGATTAGTGTTCTCTTTCTCAAGTGGCAATACGATGTCAACTCTTTGAAAACTTTTCATTGAAATAAAAAGGAGAGACATTGCATTTGACAAACTGTGCCACCAACAGCTGTGACTGGCTTTCTTTTTACTAGTATGCATTTCAGTCTCTAGTTTTTCTTTTTATGAACCCCTTTAGTGACACTTTTACCTCATTAAAATAAAGATTTTTAAAGTTTAAAAAAAAAGCCTTAGGTCTTTTTCAGATAAACTGTATCTAGCTATCTTGTACTTATGCAATTGACTTTTTGAATCCAAGTTATATTTAACTCTATTACACTTCATTCTCTCCTTCTAGTGTGTTGAGGATCCTGATTCTGTCATTCAAGGTGTAATCCTTCCCTTTTAGCTTTGTGATAGCTGAAATTTTCATAAGTGTATTAGTTATGTCTTTATACAAGAGCAGCTTCCCTCTTATTTCGGGCTGTCACTCTCCAAAGGAAAAGGTTCTGACTGCTGCTGGAGCTCAAGAGAAGAAGTATGCAATGCAAACAGAAATGACAAGAAGTTATAGAAGGTTAAGTGCCTTAAAGGAGGTCTCAAAGTCAACAAGATGCCAGAGAAGAAATATGATGGTAAGCTTTTCCTGGCTGGTACTACAGCTGAGGCTACTCATTTTTCTCCCAACTGCAGCAAGAAGCAGTCTAAAGTTCCTGCCAGTGACAAAACAATAAATAATAAAAGTTTCAGTTCCTACTACATCCCAAGATTCAGGCCCTTACTGTGAAGGCCAAGGTTTGGGGCAGAGTTTCTAAATCTTCACCTAATGACTAGTCCCACTGAAGGCAGAGTCAAAAATGGGCTGGCTTGTATTGTCTCTACTTCTTTGCCTGTTTGCAGGAAAAATAGCAACAAATAAGCCGAGAAGTTTTGAACTGGAAGTCCTCAGTTCAAAGCAGCCATACCATCTGAGGGCCTTTACTTCATTATATATGTATGTATGTATGTGTGTGTGTGTATTCTTTATGCACAATGTGTGTTACATTTATAACACATGCATATATCATGTATACAAAACCTACATAACATATAATTCACCTAATATACTAGATAACATATATGTGTGTGAATATACATAGATACATGTAGATATATGTATATATATATAGATGATTTTTATGGTTATTGTTTATTGTTTTATTGATTCTATACAAACATAAAACAGTATCCAAAAATGTGCTTTTGCAAGTCACGATAAAAATTTTAAATAGCAGAAGGCCTAGGATAAAAAGCTATTGGGCTTTTCAATAGAGATCTCTTTCCAAGCTCACATCCAATTATTAATGAATATCCTTTTTGCTTCAGATATTTAACCAGTTTTGTAGCTATTTAACTCTACTCTTGTCCAATCCACATCATTCCATCTTATCCACAAGAATAGCAAAAAAAGCTATGTCAAATGCTTTGTTAAAATCTAGGTAAACTAGCAGTCCCCTAACCCAGTGTTCCTGTCATATAAAGAAATTAGGTTGGTCTGCCTTGATCTGTTCTTAATGTAAATTTACTAGCTTCTAGCAATTACTACTTTCTTTTCTAAATGATCATAAATTATTCTTTCAAATGATTTAAAATTTTACCAGTAATCAAAGTCAAGCAGTGATTTCTTGTTATAAAGAACAACAAATAGTCCAAAAACAATTATTATTTACCTTTGAAGTGAATCATATGATTTTAATAGCAGAATCACCTTCCCAAATAGTCTGACTTAAATTAAAAACTAGTTCAGTCACCATCGCTGCAAGAGGTTTGTTGGATAGAAATCAAATTATTCAATGGCCCAAAAGCATTCTGAATACGAGGAAGAAAATCAGCCTACAACTAAAAATTCCAACTACAAAGTAGATGGTAGAATAGATCATCATTTATGTTTGTCTCTATTCATTGAAATGACAATGGTTTTTCATAGTTGATTGCCCTCACGTGAAAATAACATTAGATTCCCCCAAGCTGCTCTCATAGCTAAGACTGTGTAAACCAATTTTTTAAAAAACATTTTGGTCCATTTAAAGCTGTAACAAAACCCAATTTCTTTCAAAAAAAAAAAAAAAAAAAGACTGGCCAGAGAATTTCCACATACACACAAATGGAATTTGCTCAAATGCTCCACATCCATACCAAAACAGAAACAGCTCAGCTCTTTTTTAATTCACCATTTCAAACAATAGTTCAGGCAGGATTTTCCAAAAAAACTTGAAATCACCAGCTTCTTCCCAAAGAGTCTATTAAATAACAGGCTGTGGGAAAGAAAGGACATGAAGATGAACAAAACCAGAACCCTCTGGATATCCTGGATATAAGCAGCCAACAAGAAGAGAGCATATGGAAAACAGGTAAAGGTTTGGACTTACAAAAGAAGATGCTGTCTACCTCCAGAGAAATAGATGACACCTGGAAACAAGTATAGTACAGTCTTGCATATATGTATATGAATATATATGGGTATGTGTATGCATGTTTATAGATATCAGTGTAGATGTATGTGTAGATATATCTATGTGCACATGCACGGGCACACCTAATTGTACCCTTGGGATGGAGGAGAATAAAGTTAAGGTGCACAACAGAGAACAAAAGAAAACCGTAAGAAAGCAAAGCTGGACAGTTGTGAAAACAATTTGTGGTATTAATTATATAGGTTTTCTTAAAATGGGAATTTATTGCTTTATATTGAATTTTTATGTTCTGCTGTATACGTGAGAATTTTTCTTTTATTTTGTATGTAAGTTTAAAATAAATTTTAAAAAAATTTTAAAAAGATAGTATAAGCTAATAAGCGGAAAAATGGAAGAGTCAGGGACTCCAAGGAAGCAACTATAATCTCTGCATTATCTGATTCTTTTTTTATCCTATAAATGCCACTTACTTGCTGAAAGACAATAAATACATGCAGGGAGAAAGACAAATTCCCTGTCTAATATAATTAGTCTCTCAAAGATATAATTGTTCAAGTAAATGCTAGAAGAGCCACTACTCTTACATGAGATTCTTGAAGTTCACCAAGGAAACCTACACCAAGAAACCCTCTGCAGGTTTACTCAAGAATTAAACAGAATAGAAATAGGGAAAATATTTTTTAAATTAATTCTTAAGTTAGAAGAAACACAAAATTTTTGTGAGGAGCCAATGAATTTACTTCTTTTGTTATTTTTTTTGACAGAAGCAGTAGTTTAGAAAATGATGTGTGAAAGAAATATACTGAGGGATCTTAAATTTTAGGAAACAGAAGCTTACTGCCTCTTGAGGAGGACTTCATATTCTTTTTTTTTTTTTTTTTCAAACACATGCAAAGATAGCTTTCATCATTCACCTTTGTAAAACCTTGTGTTCCAAATTTCCGGTCTCCCAAGACAACAAGCAATCTGATATTGGTTAAGGATGTGCAGTTCTTCTAAACATATTTCCATATTCATCATGCTGCATAAGAAAAATCAGATCAAAGGGAAAAAACACGAGAAAGAAAAAAAAACAAATAACAACAACAAAAAGATGAAAATACTATGCTTTGATCTACATTCAGTATCCATCGTTCTCTCTGACTGGCACTTTGCATCACAAGTCTATTGGAATTGCCTTAAATCACTGTGTTGTTAAGAAAAGTCAAGTCTAACAGTTGATCATTATATAATCTTCTTGTTACTGGGTATGATGTTCTTTATGAGAACCTATTAAAAAGGTGCTGGAATAGTTCACATATTGCCAAATGAGAATGCTTCAACCACACAGTATGAAAGATAGCCATGTACTTATTGAGGGAATTTGAATGAAGAGTGTCCTCTGAACTACAAATTTCAGAATTCCAGTCAGTTCTTGGACCCCTATTACACTAAGGTAATATGAAAGATGCTAACTTCTTTTTAAGAACAGTGGAGGAAGGGAGCTAACATAGAGATTTGTCAAGTTACACTACAATGACAGAAAGAAGGAAAAACCACAGGGAATCCAAATGTAAAGGAAGGGACACTCATGAGTAAGACAAAACCCTGGTTTCTGGTCGTCATCATAATCCTTCATTTGAACAGATAGCTTAAAAACAACTATGGCTTTGGCTTGCAAAATCCTGGACAGTATACTCAGAATCAAAAGGCAGAGGTGACAATAACAGGTGCTTTGGAGAGATAATTCTGCCAGTATATGATACACTTCACTGATAACTGCTTTGCTTGTAACAGGTGTTCAATAAATGTTCATTGTTCATTTGTTTTGTTTAAGCCTTCTCTATGAGTAGTTAGGGCCAGAAGAATACCTTCCAGGTGAGTCCAATATTCCAAGTTAGAATATAAAATGTGGCTTTTCAGAAAGATAGGTTAGAACTGGGAGACTCGGTAGAATGTTCTTCCTTATCAATCATCAATCTATCAAGATTGGACTGTATATGAAAGTCATGGAAACTTCAACAAAGGGATCACAAAGCAGAACAGAGCTGAAAGAAGTATCCTATGAGAAATGGCCTTGGTCTCTGAGGATAGTTAAGATTCTCCTGATGTTTTCAATCTCTAATATTTCTGCATTTCAGAAGTACTGCATTTATTATCTCACCTACACACATCAATCTCAGCAGTATCCACCAAAACAATTGGACATAAACTTTGCAGAAATGTCTTGCTTTGGAGAGAGATTTCAGGATTCTCCTAAGAAGAATGTAAAATGAACAATATAGAAACAATCCTGGCCTATTCTCATCAAGTTTCATACTTAGAATAACACTGTTTTGTCTTGTTCAGGGAAAAGAAGGGATAATGGATTAAAGGAAAAACTTTCTAGTTGAAAGTTTCATATTGACCCGGGTTATGCTAGAAGGACCACACCCATCAAGCAGCATATCAAAATAATCTCCATCTGAATCTGGACACAATAGCATTCCAGATAATCCAGGTGCATTAGAAGGTACAATTTAGTGTTGCTTGTTTTAGGAAAACAACTCTGTGTTCATTTGTCCTTCTGTCACTTGAGGATACCAAATAATCAACTCCTACATTCTGAAGGTATCATTCTATTCTTTTCTTTCTTTCTTTCTTTCTTTTTTTTTAAAGACTGTGTCCCCATCTTGCCCAAGCTAGAAATGTAGGGACTATTCACAAGCCAATCCTATACTAAGCCAAACGCGAGCTTGACCTTTTTTGGTTTCTAATCTGGGCTAGTTTGCCTCTCTAGATAATGGGGTAATTCTTGCCCAGTGAAGAGCTCACTGTATTACTGCTGAATGTGGTCTCTGAATGTGGACACAATCCATGGCAGGTGAGAACTATCTTGCCCAAGAGCTACTGGAATTACATATGTGGGCCACCAGGTGGGGCTATTCTAGTCTCTTTTTTTCCTTCAAGGAATGAGCTTTCCTTCAAGAAAGGAAGGAAAATCTCATCACCTTCAACAAGTATATAGCTCACATTTCTTACTTTGTTGCGATTGTGTGAGAAAAGCTTAGATTGAACTTTATTGAAGGAAGACAGAGGCAGAGCTCAGAACTAAGTTATCTTGAGTGCAGAGAAGGTAGTCAAAACTGATTTTATTTCTTATTTAGAGCTTTTTGGGGGAAATGCATAAATATTCTTTCAATGATGGATTTCGGAGGCAATCAATTGCCTTAAAACAGAGCCTCTGGAGTTTTGTCGCCATCTAGTGGACACAATCTCCTTTTCTCTAATAGCTCTTCTATATTTCCCCTCTTAACAAACTAGAAGAAATGTGTTTTTTTTTTTTTTATTAAAGCTTTTTATTTGTATAACATATGTATGGGTAGTTCCCCAGCATTGATCTTTACAAAGCTCTCCATTACAACTTTTACCCCCAGTCCCCTCCCCTCCCCTAGATGGCAGGAAGTCCACTACATGTTAATAATGTAATAATAGTTGACAAGTTGTGTAAGAAAAATCCTATCTACAAGAAAAAAAAAGAAAACCAGAGAAAGGCAACACAATGCAAGTAAACATCAATAGAGAGCATGAAAATGTTACGTTGTGGTCCATATTTCATATCCCTCTCTCTGGGTGTATATGGTTTTCTTCAGTGAACAATTGGAACTGGTTTGAGACATTTCTTTGTTGCAGAGAGCCATGGACCTCAGAATTGATTGTCCTATAGTATTGTTGTTGCCGTGTATAATGGTCTCCTGGTTCTGCTCATTTCACTCAGCATCAGTTCATTCAAGTCTCTCCAGGTCTCTCTGAAATCGTACTGCTGGTCGTTTCTTACAGAACAATAATATTCCATAACATTCATATACCATAATTTATTCAGCCACTGTCCAATTGATGGGCATCCATTCAGTTTCCAGTTTCTAGCCACTACAGAAAGGGCTGCCATAAACATTCTTGCACATGTGGGGCCCTTTCCCTCCTCTAAGATCTCTTTGGGATATAGGCCCAATAGAAACACTGCTGGGTCAAAGGGTATGCACAGTTTGATAACTTTTTGAGCATAGCTCCAAATTGCTCTCCAGAATGGTTGGATCCGTTCACAGTTCCACCAACAATGTATTAGTGTCCCACAAACTAGAAGAAATCTTAAAGAAATCTCATACCTCCAAAAAAAGGAGAGGCTAACTCTCCTCATCTTTCATATGACTCCCTTGTACTTTAGTCAATGTAGTTCTATTTTCTATTTTTTCTCCTGTAATAACAGGCAAAATTACTGTTGTTAGGCTTTCAAAGAAAAAGATGTTACACTGGTAAAGTAATTTGAAAGAGATTACTGGGAAATTTGAAGGGAGAAAGTCATTATCCCATTTAAGGATGCTTTGTCCCCAGCTGGATCTTCCTCTCTCCTTGCCCTTTATTTCTGTCTCTCTGTTACTCATTTTATGCACCCCATATGGTTATTTCTGAATTTCTTTTATACAACTTTAAATGAAAAATAATGCCATAGTAACAGAACTAGAAAACAAGAGGGAAAGTGATGCTTCTTACAGCACTGGGATGAATACACAGAGTCACATAAGCAATAAAGGCAGACTTTCAAGTCTAGATTCTCCATACCATTCTCCATGTAAATTAAAGAAATAGAATCTCTTTCTCTCTTTTTCTCTTCCATCTAATTTTTTTTAATTTAACCCAATGTTGAATTATAATCAAAAAAGTTATTAAGCAATAAATTATATCTATTATACACTGGTCCAAGAAAAATGCCACCTAATCTGTCTCCTTTGACTCAGATCTCCTCCTTCTCTACAGATCTCTTCCTCTTTCCACAGCTTCCAAAGTGATTTTCCTAAGGAACTGTAGCTACCCTTTCCTCTGCAATCACAACTACTGAAGACTCAGAAAAAAAGTCAGTATCAAAGTAGTTGGCACCATCAAATATAGCTCAATATCAGAAACAAATATGGTTTGGGCTATCCAAGTGACACTAAAGATGTTTGTTTATTAGACTTATCTCTTTTCTACAATCCTGTTAAACTAGATTACTTATCATGCAGACCACCAGGAATTTACTCTCTGTCCTGCTCCTGGAGGCTAAGGACCACAAAGGCTTTCCATTTACTCTTCAGTTGAACCCTCCTACTCATTTCTCCCACCATTGCAATGTAAGCTCTTAGAAAGCAAAGATGATAATTTTTCTATTTTTTCCCCATAGTGATTTCATAAAAAGCTTAAATTTTTTTTCAATCATTCATTCATTCAAGAAAAGTAGGTTTTGGGAGTGAGAAGAAAATGAGTTCAGTTCTGGACATGTTAATATTGAGAGCCTATATGACATTCACTTCAAAATGTCCAATAGGCAATTGTTAATGCAGAACCGGCATTCAGAAGAGAGACTAGGGCTCATTACCACCCAAATTATTCCAACAGTCTCCTAACAGATCTTTGGGTCTTTACTGTCTCCCTTCTTCATACTATCCAATTCAGTGTTGCCAGATTAATATGGAAATATATATATATAATTACATCATTATTCTGCTCAAAATCTTTTAATATTTATTGACTACTATACCAATTTCAAACTCCTTACTTGGCATGTAAAACTCTTCAAAGCCTGGTGCCATCTTCCCTTTCTAGTCTTATTTCATATTCTTCCTGTCCATATACATTTTGTTGCATATAATTCTTTATAACAAAACATTAATTCTGATAATATGTACTAACACAATAACAATGAAATAATCCACAAAATGCAATACATAAAATAAAAGTGATAACATGCAAAATGGGACATCTAGGTGGCACAGTGGATAGAGTGCCGGATCTGGAGTCAGGAAGATTCATCTTCCTGAGTTCAAATCTAATCTTCTACACTTATCAGCTGTGTGACCCTGGGCAAGTCACTTAATCATGTCTGTCTAAGTTTCCTCATCTATAAAATGAGGAGAAGAAAATGACAAAACACTTCACTATCTCTGCAAGAAAACCCCAAGTGGGCTCATGAAAAGTCAAATATGAACTGAAAAATAACTAAAGAATAACAGCAATGTAATAATATATGGTACAACCTAATCACTGCCACACAAAAAAATTCCTCCCCTATGTCTTCAAAACTGACCTGAAGCATTCACTTTTCCCCATTCTCCAGAGTTCTCTACTAATGTAATTGTTTTCCCAATAAATTATGTGTCACATTGGGATGGATATGGAGAAGAAGGCTCATGGGTTCTTGAAGGATATGCCCTGATAAGTCTCATCAAACAAGGATTTTAAATGTGATTAGATAGTGGATCATTAATGTTTCCTCTAAATTGCAGAATACTTCATGTGAAATGCCAGAATGAATGAATCAAAAACCGTAATTAAGGCTACTGGGAGTAATATCAACAATCTCACATATGCCATTGATACCACAGTGATGGCAGAAAAGGAAGATTGAAGAAGCCTCTTGATAAGGGTAGAAGGGTGGAAAAAGAGAGTATAAAAGCTGACTTGAAGCTTAATATCTTAAAAAAAAAAAACTACAATCTTGGCAACTGGTCACATCACTTGCTGACAAATAGTGGGAGCCGAAATAGAAGCAGTGTCAGATTTTATGTTCTTGGGCTCAAAAATCACTGCAGAGGATGACTACAGTCATGAAATTAAAAGATGATTGTTTCTTGAAAGGAAAGCTATGTCAAATCTGGACAGCTTTAAAAAAGCAGAGATATCATTTTGCTGACAAAACTCCATATTGTCAAAGCTATGGTTTTTCCAGTAGCAATGTATGGCTATAAAAATTGTACTATAAGGCTATGAGAAGTGTACTATAAGGAAAGCTGAACACCACAGAATGGACATTTTCCAACTGTGGTGCAAGAGAAGACTTTTGAGAGTCCCTTGGATAATAAAGAAATCAAAACAGTCAGTACTTACATAAACAGAACCAAGAGAATATTGTACACAGTAACAAAAAGATTATGTGATGAACAACTGTGATGAACTTAGCTCTTTTCAACAATGTGGTGATCCAAGACAATTCCAATAGACTTGTGATAGAAAGTACTTCTGCATTACAGAGAGAGAACTATGGAGACTGACTGGATCAAAGCATAGCATTTTCACCTTTGTTGTTATTTATCTGCTTGGTTTTTTTTTTTTTTTGGTTGTTTCTCATGTTTTTTTCCCTTTTGATTGGATTTTTCTTGTGCAACATGACAAATGTGGAAATAAGTTTAGAATAACTGCATATATTTATGATTTGGAGAAAGACTGAAGGCAAAAGAAAAAGGGGATGGCAGAGGATGAGATGGATAGATAGTATCATGGAAACAACAATGATCATGAATTTGGACAGACTGAGAGATAATTCAGAATAGAAGGGCCTGGTGTGCTGTGGTCCATGGATTTGGGTCACAAATAATCAGACATGACTGAAAAAATTAAAAAGTAGAAAGGTCTAGCTGTGAGATATTTTTCCCCTTTCTTTTGGGGAAAAAAAAGGACCTAGAGTTAAAGTAACTGGATTTGAATTCTGATTCCCTATATTTTTTTAGACAAGACACTTAACTTCCCTACAACCTCAATTTCAAAGGATCACAGACCTTAAGAAACTCCTTATTTTACATGTGAGAAAACTGTTACAGATTCAGTGACTTGTCCAGGAGTCACACAACTAGTGAGTCTCTCAGTAAGGATTGGAACTCGGCTCTTCCCGATTCTATTAATTTATCTAGCTTCCATCCTCAATATCAATCAATCAACAGTTATTAAGTGCCTGACATTAAGTGCTAGACACTGCTAGGTGCTGAAGATTTAAAAAAAAAGAGAGAGAGAGAGAGAGAGGCAAAAGACAACTTTCAAGGGGCTAATAATCTAACGGAGGGGTTTACAATCTGTGCTTTCCCTCTTTTGTTTCCTATTTATTTATACAGGTTGCCTTATGTATAGTTGCTTACGTTTGTCTTCCTCCATTAGATTGTAAGCCGGTTAAAGGCAGGGACTGTCTTTTTGGCTCTTTTTATATCCCTATGTGCTTAATAAATAGGAATCGAGTGGTCTAATCTAACGGAACAAAAGACTGGTCCAGTTCCTTCTAGCTCTAGACCCCGTGAGCCTATAAACGCCGGAAGACTTTCTTAACTGTGGCTTGGAGAAGCTGAGTGAAGGGAGTGCCCCAGGGAGAACAGCACCTGGCCTGGAAGCACGTGTAGTGCTAGGGTTCGTTTTTTGTTTTCCCCACACAGCTCCTCCCGGTCCCGGCTCCCATTTCTCTGGGGCCTCTACTGAAGGAAAGTCAGCTTCTTTCTCCTGATCTCAATCCTTTCCTTTCCATCCCTTCTTTTTCTCATTCTTTCTTTTTTTCGCTCCCATTCCCTGCTCCTTCCTCACACACTTTTCTTTTTCCGCTCCTCGAGTTCCCCCACCCATCCCTTCCCTCACCAAGCCGGACTGGCACGTGGGCGCTTGGGGGAGTCCCCAAAGGTCCGCGAGGGATCACGACTCGCCCGCCCCTTTCGCTAGGCCACGCTCCTTCTATAAGCCCCTCCCTCTTCTTTTACTCCCCCCCCCCTCTTCCCTCCATTCTTTCCAGTCCTTTCCATCCGGCTCCTCCCCTTCTCTTCACCCCACCCTGTTCTAGCCTGCTCCTCCCAAGTCCCACCTCGTCTCTTGGCCCCGTCCCTCCCTTCTTCCCTCTCTTATTTTCCCTCTTCTCCCTCCATTTTTTTCTCTCGTCTCGCCCCAACACTGAACTGGGCACTCGGGGCAAGTCTGGTTCCTCCTCCTTGTGAAATCCCTTCGACCTCTGGCCATCAGTTCCTTTCTCTCAGCTGGGCGGAGGCTCTGGCCATTCCCCGTCCTACCCAGACCAGGTTCAGGTTCAGACCCTAGATCCTGGAGCGCTTCTCACATTTCTCCTTGCCCGATATGCAGTAACTGAATTCAATAAAACAAACTCTAAAAAAATGTTTTTAGGTTATACATGTACACCCTTTTTACATATTTTCATATGAATCATGTTGGGAAAGAAAAATCGGAACTAAAGGGGAAAACCCCAAGAAAAAAAAAGAAAACTCAAAGTAGAATGCTTCGATCCACATTCAGCCTCCGTAGTTCTCTCCCTGGATGAGGATGGCATTTGCCATCCAAAGTTTGTTGGAATTGCTTTGGATTGATGAGAAGAGCCAAGTCTATCAGAGTTGATTATCTCACTATCTTGCTGTTGCTGTGTATGTTTTCCTAGTCAAACATTTATTAAGGTTCTGCTATGCTAAGTGCCATGAAAAAGGAGTAACCTAGAAAGACATCGAGTCTTGTTCTCAGTGAGCTTTTATGCTACTGGGGTACAATATCAGCATGAATAAATACAGCAATAGTACTGATAACCTGCAGGGGGGTAGGAGTCCTGACCATACTCCAAGAAGGGGGTCCCTGAGCTGAGTGAGCCTGTAAGGGAAAACAGGGATTCTGAGAGGCAGAGTATGGGGGACGGAGTGGTAGGAGATGGAATTTCCAGTTTGGGGCCCCCTTGGAATATATATTCAGTTTGGAACAAATTTTATGAAGGAGTGGATAATGAAATAAAATTGGGGAAAGGATGGGGCCAAAATTGTGAAGGGCCTTGATTGCCATTTCTGAAGTCATTGAGGAACCATTTTATTGGCTGTGGTACAAGGAAGTGACATGGTCTCTTTTTTAAAATATTTGATTGGATTATTCAAATTAATGAAACCATAGATCTATTTGAGTTTTGAGGAGATGGCCAGACCTGTGCCTTAAGAAAATCATTTCAACATGTATGTAGATGATGGATTATAGGGAAAAAAAAACAAACACCTGAGGCAGGAAAACCATTTTGGAAGCTTTTACAATAGTATAGAGGATTCACAAATAGGGCCTGAACTAGAATAGTGTCAGTGAGAGAAGAGAAAAATACAGCAACTTGAAGGGATAGCAGGACAAAAAGAGGGTTTCTCAGTGGAATAGATCTGAGTGTTTTTATAAGCAGGATGGAAGGAGCCAAGCAGGAGAGAAAGCAAGGGAAGATCACACACTGCTAGGTCAAGCTTCTGGGACTGATTGGGAGGAGAAAAGATTTAAGGCACAGGTAAAGAACATGTGACAAGAAGAAAAGCCAACTTTTTTTTTTTTTCCCTTCAGAGAAAGTAGAAGAGGAAAGAGTGAAGATGCAAAAGAAGGCGGTAAATAGTAAGGGAGAAAAGACAGCTCATTGTGTATGACAGTTTGGGGATTTTTTTTTTAAAGTAAAGTAGAATCAAGAATATCTGCTGAGACATAAGGAATATGATCAAAGAAAAGAGAATTGTTAGGGCATATTCAATAAAAATACAATGGGATAAGAGAATCAAGAGTGAAAAATCACCCTTAGTCTACTAACAGATTCTTCCAGAAAATGGGTGAACTGATTTGCTGAATCAATCAACTATAGTCAAGATTGTTAAGGGTTGAAAGTGAAGCCAGAGAGTGGGGTGACAAATTGGGAGAACAAAGATGGAAAAAGAGCATGAAAGTTGCAGTATGGATAAAGAATAGGTTTAGCCATTCTGGAGAGCAGTTTGGAACTATGCCCAAAGAGTTATCAAACTGTGCATACCCTTTGACCCAGCAGTGTTTCTATTGGGCCTATATCCCAAAGAGATCTTAAAGGAAGGAAAGGGACCCACATGTGCAAGAATGTTTGTGGCAGCCCTTTTTTGTAGCGGCTAGAAACTGGAAACTGAATGGATGCCCATCAATTGGAGAATGGCTGAATAAATTATGGTATATGAATGTTATGAAATATTATTGTTCTATAAGAAACGATCAGGAGGGTGATTTTATTTTTTTTATTTAAGCTTTTTATTTGCAAAACATATGTATGGGTAATTTTTCAACATTGACCCTTACAAAGTTTTCCGTTACAAATTTTCCCCCCTAATACTCACCCCTCCCCTAGATGGCAGGAAATCCACTACATGTTAATTATGTTAAAATACTTGACAAATTGAATATGTGTGTACATATTTTTACAGTTATCTTGCTGTGCAAGAAAAGTCAGATCTACAAGAAAAAAAATCTGAGAAGAGAAACAATGCAAGCAAACGTCAATAGAGAGCATGAAAATGTTATGTTGTAGTCCACATTTCACATCCCTCTCTCTGGGTGTATATGGCTTTCTTCACTGAACAATTGGAACTGGTTTGAAACATTTCATTGTTGAAGAGAGTCATGTCCATCAGAACTGATCATCATATAGTATTGCTGTTGCCGTGTATAATGATCTCCTGGTTCTGCTCATTTCACTCAGCATCAGTTCATGAAAGTCTCTCCAGGCCTCTCTGAAATCATCCTGCTGGTCGTTTCTTACAGAACAATAATATCCCATGACATTCATATACCATAATTTATTTAATCATTCTACAATTGATGGGCATCCTTTCAGTTTCCAGTTTCTAGCCACTACAAAAAGGGCTGCCACAAACATTTTTGCACATATGGGTCCCTTTCCTTCTTTTAAGATCTCTTTGGGATATAAGCCCAATACAAATACTGCTGGGTCAAAGGGTATGCACAGTTTGATAACTTTTTGAGCATAGTTTCAAATTGCTCTCCAAAATGGTTGGATTTGTTCACAGTTCCACCAACAATGTATCAGTGTCCCAGTTTTCCCACATCCCCGCCAACATTCGTCATTATCTTTCTCTGTCATTTTAGCCAATCTGACAGGTGTATAGTGGTACCTCAGAGTTGTCTTAATTTGCATTTCTTTGATCAATAGTGATTTGGAGCACCTTTTCATATGACTAGAAATAGTTTTAATTTCATCATCTAAAAATTGTCTGTTCATATCCTTTGACCATTTATCCACTGGACAGTGGGTTGAATTCTTATAAATATGAGACAATTCTCCATATATTTTAGAAATGAGGCCTTTATCAGAACCCTTAAATGTAAAGATGATTTCCCAATTTATTGCTTCCCTCCTAATCTTGTTTGCTTTTTAACTTAATATAGTCAAAATTATCTGTCTTGTGTTCAATGAAGAGTTCCAATTCTTCTTTGGCCACAAATTTATTCCTTCTCCACAGTCTGAGAGGTAAACTATCCCATGTTCCCAGGAGGATGATTTTAGAAAGGCCTAGAGAGACTTACAAGAACTGATGCAAAGTGAAATGAACAGAACCAGATCACTGTACATAGCTACAGCAATATTATATGATGATCAATTCTGATGGTCATGGCTCTCTTCAATAATAAGATGATTTAGACTAGTTCCAATGGTCATATGATGAAAAGAGCCATCTGTATCCAGAGAGAGGATTGTGGGAACTGAGTGTTGATTCACAAGGTAGCATTTTCACTCTTTGTTGTTGTTTGCTTGCATTTTATTTTCTTTACCATTTTTTTTCTGGTTTGATTTTTCTTGTAAAGCAAGATAATTATATAAATATGTATGCACATATTGGATTTAACATATATTTCTACCATGTTTAACATGAAAATTTTTTTAAAAAGAATAGGTTTAGAAAGACTGAGGCAGAGGGAGAGGTAGAAGAATGAGAATCTATGATCTGAGAAAGAAATTTCAGCATTCAAAATTACAAAAATGCCGCTTATTATGGGCAATGGGGAGATCTAAGTCGTGGATGTCTCTGTGAGTAGCTTAGTGAAGCTGTAGGCTGTGAGACTTGAAGTGGTAAATGTATGAGCAAGGTTGGCAGTGGAGAGCCAAGGTCCTGAACTCAGTGAGAAAAGTTGGATCACAGCTGTGAGGAGGTGAACCAGACAATATCAACAGAGGGAGTGAGCCTTAAGGAAGAGAGCTTGCTGAATGATCAGAGCACAGGGAAGATCTAAATGAGGAAGTGGAAAGCAAAAAGTATGACTCAGAATTCTCTAGACATAGTTGTATTGGGAGGTATAAGAGAAACAGCAGCCTATTTCCTTTTCGGCTATAAGTTCTGTGAAACCCTGTTTGTTATTGTTGCTCAGTTCTTCCTTAATAAGATGGTGCAGTTTACTCTCTCTTCACTACTTTTGTTCTCCAGATATTGGTGTATTCCATGGCTCACTGTCATTGTGTATCACCAAAAGGATAATGAGGCTGAAAAGCTGGGTCTTTGTTTCAAGGAGAAGCTTCAGGGCCCTGCAGTTTCCCAAAGGCTAGCATCCATAACATATTAAAATATCTAGAACTCTAATACATTGAGAATATCCTCTGGAAGATAAATGGAATAGAATAGGAAAAAAGAAGGGATGCAGTAAAGGGAAAAGTTGGGGTAGTTGTTGAGTTCTTTTCAGTCACTTGCAACTCTCTAACTCCATTTGGGGTTTTCTTGACAAAGGTACTGGAGTAATTTGCCATTTCCTTCTCCAGCTCATTTTACAGATGAAGAAACTGAAGCAGATAAGGTTAAAAGACTTGGCCAGGATCACACTGCTAGGAATTGTCTGAGACTGGATTTGAACTCTGGAAGATGAGTCTTCCTGATTCCAGGCCCAGCACTCTATCCATTGTGCCCATATAGCTGCCTGTAGGAGTCCTATCCCTTCCCCTAGGGATAGGACCCCTAGCAATTTCACAGATCCAGTGAAGGACTGATATTTCCAGATAAAAGCAAAATTATGGGTATTGGTGGATATATTCCTTAAACAATATTTATTAAATGATTGTACATGTAAAACCTAAAAACATGTCTTGGGAAGAAGAAAAGAAGGGAAAGAGGGAGAAAAATTGAAATCAAAATTATAAAAATAAACATTCAAAACTAAATAAATAGATTTTTAAAAAGAACTTAAAAGAAGTTTTTTTTTATTAAGGTAAGGGAAAAAATCTTTCATTTAGGGAAATGGGGGATACAATTGCCTTGAGAAACCTTTCAATAAATATACAAAAATCTTTCAAACATGACTATAGAAATTCACAAACTCCAACTTGATCACAAAACTCACAGAAGTATTCCTTGCCTTCACTTACCCCAATGCTTGTATCACTTATTTGTACACATTTGTACATATTTACATTTTGTACCCTGCCAAACAACTTCCACAATATCTTGTTTTGTGCAAAATGCTATTATTCCTTCAAACCCAAGCTTATTCTTGGGACAGGCTTTAATTTGGCACAGGGGGAAAATTTTGTCTGGTCTCATATGGGTATTTGGGTATATCACTTCCATCAGTACATTGGACCAAAATGAAATTTTTAAATTTTACATGATTGTTAAACATTTTGATGAGCTACTTATATAGTAGGAACTGTGAGAAATAATTCATCTGGACCCCTACTCTGTCAATCAGTATTAGTTTGATATGATTCCATAGGAGTAGCGATCATAAATTCTGTATATTAGGGCCCAGAGCTGTGAACTCGACATTATAAGTTCACCTGCTTAATCATAGAGAAGTAATTAGAGGCCCTCCACCCTTGTTTTTCCTTGTTATGGTGACTAAGTCCAGCATGACGAAGGTGACTCAATTACATGGAAAATCTCCTATCTTATTTTAGTACTTCTGGACCACTTTTCTCTTGTCCAACATGAGCAGGTAACCATCCTATGATCCCTTAGTCAGTGGAGATGTCCCTCACTTTGCCCAACCTGAGATCCCTCTTGCTGATATACCATTTTTTGACTGATATATCATTTTTTGGCCCTCAAAGCAACCAGTGGGATCTACATTTTATGTAATCCCTCTAGAGTATTCAGGTATTAAACCTGGTTTCAAATCACTTTAGAGAAAGGGGAATTCTCAGATAATTTGGAAGATCTGAGGTCCACTTCATTAGAGGGAACCATAGACCTTTTGATAAAGTGCCAGTGACTCAGAGCTCTGCATCAGTAATTTTTATTGTAGGCTGGACAATTTTAAACTCCACAGAACCATTAATAAAGAATTTGAAACCACTTTGTTTTAATTGTACAATGAGAGGGGTAACTACATCAAAGATACCAAACTTGTGACTCTGGACCTTAGGGACTTTCAAGTATAACCTAAAGCTTATTAAAAATGTAATTGGAAAATGTTTAACAAAACAATTAAAAAGATGATGTTAATTTGTAGTTTTCTAAATTCACATATAATTGCAGGGATTACCACTAG
Organism: Myrmecobius fasciatus; assembly: GCA_023553655.1. Classification (NCBI taxonomy): domain Eukaryota; kingdom Metazoa; phylum Chordata; class Mammalia; order Dasyuromorphia; family Myrmecobiidae; genus Myrmecobius; species Myrmecobius fasciatus. Next base: position 56,659 of record JAJPUD010005075.1, on the reverse strand, counting down.
ATTAGATGATCTCAAAAGTCTTTTTAGCTTTATATTCTATAAATTATGATCAAATATTGTTATACAAAGAGGCTGTTTTCAGTACAGACAGTATGGTTGTAGAGTCCACAGCAGCTGGCAAGGGTCTTAGCACTGAAATCTGGGCTTGTCCAGAGTTGTGAAAAAGGGATCTGGCCAGTGTTGTTGAGTGTGACGCTGAAATGGAAAACCAGAGAAATTTGTCATTTGGTCAGAATTAAATTTCTTAAGGAAAAATAAGACAAAGAGCTAAAAAAGGAAGGAATTATGGAACAACCAAAAATAATCAAATTGCTTAGTGAAATTTATCATCTCCTTCAAGCCTGGAGCTGATTTTCAAGAAAAGCTTCCTGAATTTAGAGCTAGAAGACTTGAGTTCAAATTTCATCTCTGATCGTCCATGTATAACTTTTGACAAGTCACTTATGTTACCTGGGCCTCAGTTTACTCATTTGTAAAATGATAAAGTTAGACTAGATGAACACTAGCCCTACCTGCTGATAATATGAGCCAGTGTCTAAAGGAGAGCAGTATGGTTATGTCACACAGCATGCTTCATTTCCAAAGAATAGGAAGGTGACAGAATTACCATTCATAGGTACACCATGGCCAATTCATGCCTTCTTTGATAACGACAAGAAGATTTTCCACAAAAGGCCTCCTCCAATGCTTCATGATGGCACAGACATGACCTGAATACATCAAGGTGAGGCTGTTAGATCCTACTAAGCGGAGAGATTTAGCATATGGCCTGATGACTGATTATACATCTCTTGGTCCAGAGCCAGCCCAGCCGGATTCAGGGAGGTTCATCACCAGAAGGTGGCCATCAGGCTGTAATTATTTTTGGCCACAAAACAAATAATTGTCTCCTAAGGCATGGAGGGATGGGAAGGTATTATGATTTACCTAAATGAAGGGAATAGTCACATTGATAAAATCACACATACACTGAGGTAATTGATAGTAGTTTTAATAGTGAAGTAAAATGGATTTCATATTAATGGATTAATAATTTAAGAGTAAATTTAAATTGGATGACATTTTAAATCTCTCTTAAAATGTAGTGCAAATATCATTTCCTCCATGAAGTTCCCCTTTGGACTCATAGAGTACTTTGTTTTACAATTCTTTGATGACTTGTAATTTTATGCATTACTCTGTTAGTATTTTACTCTCGATAGGCTTCTGCCCTCAGAGAGTTTAGAGTCTATCTAAATTTTTTAAGTCCCATAATAATAATTTTGTTGTTGTTCAGTCGTTTCAGTCATGGTTGACTTTTTGTAACCCCTTTTGTGGGTTTTCTTGACAAAGATACTGGAGTGGTTTGCCATTTCCTGCTCCAGCTCACTTTACAGATTAAGAAACTGAGATAAACAGATTTAAGTGACTTGCTGGGGGTCATACAGCTAGTAAATATCTGAGGCTGGATTTGAACATAGGATGATGAGTTTTTTCCTGACTCCAGGCTCAGCAGACTCACTTATTATTATGAGGGCAGCTAGGTGGCACGATGGATAGAATCCATTAAGCTGAGCCTGTAGCCAGATGGGGTCACAGAAAGTTGGTCATGACAAAAACAGTTTAACAGCAACATGAAGGCTGAAATATTACCATATACAATCTTAGATTTAAAGCTAGAAGAGATCTCGAGGTCATCCAGTCTATCTTCCTCATTTTTTCAGAGGATGAAAGTGAGATCATGGGAAATTTTAGTGACTTTCCTAAATTCACACAGGTGGTTGTTGTCCTTCCAGCTTGAAGAGGACTAAAATGACATCACTATATTGGAATCAAAGTACAGTGTGTCTGACTGTGGCTGCTCAGACTAATACAAGCTCAGAAGACTCTGCCACAGGTTAGGCACAAATAGTGCATGGAACATTTAGAGTGGAGATGTCTTTAAATTTATGTATTTAACGTTTCTCTTGAGCTACTGCAATTCTGCTTTGATCATAGAATATAGCATCTTCTTTATGTGGGCAAGCCATGGTAGATGGTCCTGTGCCAATATCTCCCGTGAATCCTAATTCCAAAGTTCTTCAGAGAGACCTTGAGAGGATCCTTGTATGACTTCTTCTGACTTCCATGTGAGCACTTGCCTTGTGTGAGTTCCTCATAAAACAGTCTTTTAGGCAAACACATTTGGCATTCAGACTATAAGGTCAGCCCATTAGAGTTGTGCTCTCTGTGGTAGAGTTTGAAGGCTGGCAGTTAGTTCACTTGAGAAAGGACCTATGGGTCTGGTACCTTATCTTGCCAAGTAATCTTCAGACTCTTCCTAAGACACTTCAAGTACAAATGATTCAGTTTCCTAGCACAGCACTGGTAAACTGTGCAGTTTTCACATTTTACAACAAGAAGATCAGCACAAAAGCTCTATAGACCTTTGGTTTGAAAGGTAACCTAATACCTCTTCTCTTCCACCTTTTTTTAAGAGCCTCCCAAACACTGGGCTAGCTCTGGAAACATGTACATCAACTTCATCATCTACATAGACATCACTGAAAAGAATATTGCCTGGGTAAGTGAACTTATCCATAACATTCAAAATTTCTCCATTTGTCATAACCAATGATTCCATATATGGAAGGGGCAGTGTTAAATGGTGAGAATCTCTGTTTTCTTGGTGTTAATTATCAGGCCAAAATGAACAGAGCAATACTCTGTTGCTTTTCAGTCTCAGTGGGTTCCTTGAATGCATAATCATCTGTGAACAAATAATCACACACCAACTCTCCTTCCACTTTAGTCTTAGCTGGTAGCCTTTTCAAGTTAAATAATTTCTCATCAGTGCAGTAGCTGACCTTGATGCTGTTTTTATCCTTGTTAAAGATATTAGGCAACATGGATAAAACATCATGCTAAAAGAGATGGGCAACAAGCATAAAAACCTGCTTTATCCCACTGGTGACAGAAAGTACAAGAGTATTATTGTCCATTATCCAGAACCGGGGCAAGCATGCCATTTTGAAATTGATACAATACTGATGCTATAAACTTCCACAAACCCTCATGTCTGGAGAATCAAAGGCTTTGTCAGATCAACAATTGTTTGTGTATAGACCTCTGCTCTGCTCTTACTCATTAGGCTCAGGCAGCAAACACCTTATCAATCATTCTTTAGCCTGTTCTAAAACTACACTGGCTCTCAGGCAGATGAGCACCTTCCAGGTAAAGTATCAGCTTACCAAGGAGAACTCTGGCAAGAATCTTGCTATAGCAATGACTAAGTGAGATTGACACAAGACAACCTATTTCCTTTTCCTTTATAGAGATGGGCAGTGGCGTTAGCCTTGAACACTGGGGGATAATCTCGTCTTTCCATATAACCCAGAAAATTTCAGTCTGCTTTTATATTAGCAGTGGACCTCCTACCTTGAAATTTTCAGGTAATAGAATCAGCACCAGGAGCATTGCCACAAAAGAGGAACCTATTGGCATTTGAAAAGTTTGGCTAGAAAGAAATTGCCTTCAACCTGAAGTAAATGTTCAATGACTTCCGAATTGGTTGATGATGGTCTGTTGAGAGTTTTGTGGAAGTGTTATTAGTGATGAATGTGTCTCCATCAGTACTGAGTAGTTGAGATCCAACTGTTGTGCATCTCAGCTACAGTCTGTAGCCCATAAATAGCTTTCAGGGCATCATAAAAGTGTTTTGGAATATTACTATCAGTGTAAAACTGAATTTCATCTGCCTTCTTACTAAACTAAGAATCCTGTATCTCTCAACAAGTTTTGCTTGCACTTTATTTCTGATGGAGTTAAATGCTGTCTTCTTAGAAACAGATGAACCAACTTGCCTGTAAATCCTGTGTAGTTCACATTTCTCATTAGCAGCTTCTGAATTTCCTCATCATTCTTGTCAAATGAATATTGATGTTTGCCAGTACTCTGACCCAGCTGAGTAAATGCAATGCAGCACACCAAATCTCTGAAAGCTGCCCACTCCTTTTTCTGCCCCACAGTGGCCAACTGTGTGCTGGCTCAACTTTCCCTTCAAATTAACAACTAACTGTTCACACATGGAGAAGCACACTAATCTGTTGACATTAAATCTTCTGGTAATCATCTTGCCTTGGGGCAAGATGCTTTTGTTGAATGACAATGTTTATTATGGAAAGGATAAGTCTATGATCAGTCTAGCACTCTGCCCCACACATTGCCTTTTTTACTCTCACATCCTATCTCTTCTCCTTACAATTATATAGTCTTAAAATGTCAATGTTTGCTATGTGGTGCATCCACAAAGTTTTATTGTGTTTAGGTGAATGGAAAACAATGTTGCTGATGAGATGGCCATGAGACACACAAATCTTCCGTAGTAAGTTACCATTGCTACTGCTGTTTCTGACTCCATTCCATAAGGATTCACTGCCATGTCTGCTAGTCTGTTCCTGTTCTAGTATTAAAGTCACCCAGATTGGCAATGCTCATTGGATACAACTCTCTTTTCTCTCGGGTGATAAAAGAAGGAAGACCAGGTTCAATGAGTAGTGTAAATCAGTGAGACAGGAACCTGTGCCTCGTTTTAGCTCCAAATCACTCTCAGGATGAGGGCTCTAAATATAATGTCAATAGCAGCTTAGATAAGCAAAAAAAAAAAAAAAAGTACTTCATTCATTTAAATGGGTGATGTTCTTCAGTGAGAACACAATTTAGCTCAAAACAGAGAGCCACACACCTATTTTTTTTTATTTTCTGGGGTGATCTTTATGACTCGATCTTATTTGTGTCATGGACACTGTAACACTGTGGCAGCCTTGGAAATCTCTCTCCTTCATGGAATAATGTTTTTATATGCATAAAAAACAAAACAGGAATAAAAAGGAAACTAATTACATTGAAATCCTTATCAAAATATTTTCAAAAATAAAAGTTCACAGAGCCCAGGTCAAGAAATTCTGCTTTTGCTAGACTACCAAAACAAAATGTGATAATATCTAAGACTAGTGGTACTATGTCATTGTAGAAAATATTTTGATGAAAACGCAGCGTGGGATTTGAGGATTAAAATCCATTAATATCTTGTTATAGATCTTGCCTCTTAAACCTAACCTATTTTCATATATTTTCAGTCTTACCATCCCTTGAGATTAGTGAATTATATAAATTTAATATAATGCTTTTATACTTCCTAAAGCTACCTCCTTCAAAGTTCATGATATATATCCCCTTTTTTATGAGAGGAAAGGTAGGTGAACTTAATTTTGTAATCTTCAACCATAATATTTCCCTTCCCCTTGCCTTTATCACTCATAACCAAAAATCAAACTTTTTTCCTTTTCTTTTTATCTGCCTTTCCACAATTATAACCAATTCTTTCCTACACCCTCTGATACAACAGGTTCTAACCTTTCCTTTTCACATGGTACATTTAGCACTTGGATTATACACACTGCTTGCAAGATTAGGACCTCCTCCTTAATGAGTTAGTACCAGACCTCTGAACAATGCCCTTGCCACAAAAAGACTCCTCTGAGGGATACAGAAGGAGCCAGGATCCTCACCTCTGGAAGAGTTCTCTACAGCACACGTAGATCTCATAGCTGGGACTGGTGAAATTTGTTGTGTCCAGGAAAGAAGCACAGTCCGCCTCAGCCCCCCTGGGGACATAGAGGATTCCTGGGGGAAGGAGATAAAAAATTCACGAAGCAGCCCCTGAATATGGTACTGAGGCTTCTCTGGCCTTTGAAATGGGAACTCAGAACCCTGGAATTCCCTTTATCATACAGGATTGGGAGGCCCTCTCTCTGCCCTGTTGGTTGGATAATCCCTGTTCTTGGCTATGTCCTGTTCCAAAACAAAAAGTAGCTAGGAGGGCGGACAGGGGAACCTACCTGCCACACAGGCATTGACCAGGGACACGCAGGCCCCTGTCAGGAGGGCTCTCATCACCAGCTTAGCAAAGTCACTCTTCCGTTTGGGAGCCATTGAAGCTGTCAGGAATGGAGGAGGAAAGAAACTTAGTGTTCCAGAAAATCAAGCCCACTGTGAGACCCCGTGGAGAACAATTCGGAAGAATAAAACCCTGCCTGAAAACCTGTTTATTGCCTGCCACCTTCACCATTAAGAGGCCAGACCCAGAATGGTTCCATGAGCTGCTCTGTGTCTTCTCTAAGTGGTTACTGGTGTGAAGACCTCCAAGAATATGAGGTGTATCTAATGCACAAATTTTAAGACAGGATTGGCCAGGCTATACCAAGACCAAGTCTTAGCAAAAGCATCTTAATTGTTCCAGCATCCCAAGGGTCCTATGGCTCAAGCATGATCTGGGGTTGCTCCACATTGGAGCAAATCCCCTGGACTTTTCCCAGTCAGAATTTCTAAGGCTTGGTCAGAGTCAGATTAGCTTCTGGAGAGAGGAATAAGGCCCCCATTCATTCAGTTCTGACTCCAATATATTTGTCTTCCTCTCAGAGGCTGTCTCAAATTTAGTCAATAACGAGCTTTTAGAATTAGTTCAATGCAGAGGAGTTCTGAGGAGGGGGTGGGGGAAGATGCATTGAAAAGAAATAATCCAATCTCTAATGAACACAGCTCAATAAGCAACCAAATCAATAAAGCTAATGATTCTGTCCCTGAAAATAAACAAGGTAAAAATAGATAGGTAGTTTTCCTTCTATATGCCTTTGTTATAGATTCTCTGTGAACTTTGCTCATATAGGGATGGCTGTGGCTTCAATCTAAACCCTTAAAGCACTTCAGCTGTCAGATCAAAAATAAGGCTCACACATTTGCATGCAATTAGCATTTTACTCATTAAGTGTCAAAGATATAAATGTCACTATAATACTTTTTATCATAGATGAGAATTCATTATAAGATGGATCTCTATTAGATCCAATCTATCTAAAGGAAAATAATTTCTCAGGAATGGGGGAAGGGGGAATCATGGAGGCAAGGAATCCCTTTTAATCTAAAAGCATCTCATCCACAGCATGATGGTGAATCTAGGCCAGAAGAGTCAAACCCAAATAAAAAACGGGGGCTACTAATCCTTACCAGGGCTCCTGCAAGCAGCATATTGACTTAGTTTTTAAAATATATTATCGTCTATATTTTATTGCATTTTTATTTATTTTGTTAAATATTTCCCAGTTACATTTTAATCTGGTTCAGACTGCATGTGACTTATGACTCCATGTTTTTCATCTCTGAAGATATACAGAAATCTCCCTGGCCCATTTTTCTCTCCCCTTAATTAACTGCTGCTCTGGTTGTTTCCAACGGGGTGGGTCTAGCCTAGCTATAATTTCTCTGCCTAGGTGCTCCTGACTTTGTAGCATGAGGGCTACAAATTACAAGGCTTTTACTGTCTGGCTGAGGCTTCAGTTATAGCCTTCAAGAGACACAGGGATTTCCTGTAACTCACTCAAGCCTCCTAATGTGATCCCCATCGAACTGAGATTGGCAAATCCACACAGTGAAAAAGTTGTGATGATTTCTGCTCTCACCTGGAAGAAAAAAGAACTTCAGAGACATATACAAGCATATGTTTACATATGCATATTATATATATAAGGTGGTATATAATTTGTGTGTAAATAAATACATTATATATAATGTATATATATGTGTGTAGACACATAGGCCATCTAGCTATGTATTCATATATGTGTGTGTGTATATATATTCTCTCTCTCTCTCTCTCTCTATATATATATATATATGTATATATACACATGTTGTATATATGTGGCATATAAAAGCAGCCTATATACATATATACACACCAGTGTGTGTATGGTCCAGTAGATAGAATTCAGGGCCTAGAGTCAGGAAGACTTGAGTTCAAAACCAGCCTTAGACACTCACTAGTTGTGTCATCCTGAGCAAGTTACTTAACCCTGTTTGCCTTAGTTTCCTCATCTGTAAAATGATATTAATTGTGCCTAACTTTTTGTGAGAATCAAATGAAATAATATTTGTAAAATACAGTGCTAAAACATAGTAGGTACTATATAAATGGTAACAACAAATATATACAAATACATAAATACTAGGGATGTTTTGAGAAGGGGGAAAGAAGGAAATTAGGGAAGGAGAAAAGAGAAAGGAAGGGGAGAGAGAAAAGGGAGGGAGGGAGGGGAGAGAGACAGACAGAGACACAGAGACACTGAGAGAGAGAGAGAGAGAGAGAGAGAGAGAGAGAGAGAGAGAGGAAGGAGAAGGGAGGAGAAGAGAGAGACAGAGATAGATCATCAAATTATAAATCAAGGAAACTCAAAAAGTTAGTTTAAGGCTCTAAGTGAAGAAGTGAAGGATGAGTGAGACTATCAGAACATCAGAAAATCATCCTTCTGAATAGTCAACCATTCTATCAAGACCCAGTTCTAACCTGAAGAGGAAAAAAATTATCAAAGTAGAAACAATACAGGACTAAGTTCAAGGAAGTTCAAGGGCCTAAGGCAGAAAGCCTTGCTGGCTAAGCATAATCTTACAGCTTATTTCAGTGTTCATCCTAGGAACTCAGAAGGGGCACCTAGAAACCTCCTTCAGAATTTTCTGTGGCAGTTGCCTTCTGTACATGGGTAGTTTTGAGCTGAGACCCTAGAGTGTTCCATATTTCTCTGGACGAACAACTTACAGAAATCCACTGCTTCTCACCCCCGACCCACTCCTCAATTCCAGAAAGACGTTTGTTTTTGTACTGAGACAACCGTTCATAGGCCACAAACTCATTCAGGAAGAACTTGATCCCCAGCATCTCAGCTACCATTGGACAGTCTGCCCAGTCCACACCCATCATGAAAGCAATGGGCCGTAGGATGTAGGAAGAGATGACCTGAAAAAAGAGAATGAATGAGAGAGACAGAGACAAAGAAAGGGGGGAGAGAAGTGGTGAGGGAGGGGGATGTGGAGGGGAGAGAGGGAGAGAAGGAGAGGGAGAGAGACAGAGAAGGGGAAAAGGAGGGGAGGGGGAGAAAGAGAGACAGAGAGTTAGAATTTGAATCTATCCAGCATAAGGAAAAATAAATGGCAAAGGTTAGATAAGAGCATCTATCCCAGAACCAGGTCTGTGACATAGTAGATAGAGTACCAGATTTAAGTCTGGAGGACCTGAGTGCAAATCTACCCTCAGATACTTTCTAGCTGTGTAACTAGGCAAGTCACCTGTCCCCAAATGCCTTCCTGCCCCCAAAGGAAAAAAGAGCAGTTAATCCCAGTGGCCAGGGCTCTCCCACCCTTCCCGTACTGATCCCAAGCTGACCACCTCCCAGGGAAACGTTCCTTGACCTGTCAATGTGAAGGACGTTACCTGGAAGCTCAGTCCCTCTATGTCCACCATCGCCCCCAGCCAGGAAAGGGCCGCATTGATAAAAGCTAGCACGGCCAGGAAGGCGATGAGGTTGGCAGCGATGTTGGCGATGAGTCCTATGGAGTCCGCAGCCCCACTGCTGGCAGCTTCTAGGATGTTCTTCTGATTGCTGTGATTGCCATCAAAGATAGCAGGAAAGGAAGAAACTGGGGCTAAAGTTGTAGGCAACTGTGGGGAGGGGAGTCCCACCCAAAGGAACCACCTCTGCAGCTTTCTTGTGGCTCCCCATCCCTCCATCCCTCCTCCCTAAGAATAAGTTACTTTTCTTAATGAGAAATGGGGTGGGAGCCAGCTCCATGAGGGATGGGGATACTCAGTGAAACTGACTCCAAACCAGCAGCAGAAAGAGAATCAATCAATCCAGAAATATTTATTAAGTGTCTACTCTGTGATGTGGAGCTAGAGAGACAACAGGTCGGAGAGTGAGCCAGTGTCAGAAAAGTAATTATTTGGAAACAGCGATGAGAAAGGAGAAGGCATTCTTCTTCCCACAATCCCTCAGCCAGACAGGACGTGGAACCTCATTCTACCCTCTCTGTACTTGGCCCTGACCCCACAATCTCCCACATCATGTATTTCACTGAACTCACCCACGGGACAGTTTTACTCCTTCCTTATTCTTGAACTTGGATTCTTCTACTTCTGGGTAGACCAGCTTAGACAGGGCAAGAGCACACGGAGCAGCCATCACAGAAGCAGAAACCAAGGATGCAGGATCAATCTGAAAGGTCAGATCTCAAGGTCATTGTCTGTTCAGAACCCAATGCTGCCTGCCAATTGGTGCCAGGGACTGCCCAGGGTATTCTGTTATCTATAAATAAACTGAAATATGGCAGAAGGGAGCCCAGCATAATAATAATAATAATAAATAATATATATTATAAGTATATATGTGCATTATATAAGTATATATATTGTATATGATAAATATATAATGAATAAATATAATAATAGCTCATATTTATAAAGCTCTTTAAGGTTTGCAAAGAACTTGCCTCCCAACAATCTTATGAGGTAGGTGTTGTAAGTATTATTATCCCCATAAACCTAGAAATAGAAACAATTGAGAGGGCAGACTTTGGGATGACAAGAGGAAGACAACCTCTTGTTCATGATTATATGTTCATTGGGTTATTATACTCAGAAGAGAACAAAGTTCTCCCAGGACATCAAGACTCAAGCCCGAATTCCTTGTTCTATTAATATGTATTAATTCCTGACTTCCTTTAGGCTGATTACTCTTACAAAGGGATGTTTTGGGACCTTGAATGAAGCACATTAGTTGAAGCTCCCTAGGATTCAGGCTTACATTATAAATGGAAAGAGCAGGGGAAATCCCAAACCAGAAAAGTTTCTTGGAGACTTTCTCTGGGGAATGGCTACTGCCTTTGTGAAAGAGAGTATGACACTCCAGTCTACATAGGAGCTAAGAGATCTGTGCCTACCCCAAAAGAGATGTAGGCTCCCAAAACAGTGCCTGAAATGGTAGCAAAACCTCCAGTCATAACAGCATGGACTTCTGAAGATGTCATGTCTGGCAGGTATGGCCGAATCAGCAGAGGTGCCTCTGTCTGGAAAGAAGAAAAAGTCAGTTAGGCTTGGAGACTTGAGGGGCTCCAACACCATCACCTTATTATGGTACCCAAGGAAAAGCCCAAAAGTCCGGAGTATGTTCCCCAAAGAGGAACATCTTTACTTTCCTCCCAACAATCCTGTGAGGTAGGGATTTCATGTATTATTATCTCCACTGACCTAAAAATGGAAACAATGCTTTATTGAGAGAAAAGCACTAGGAATGAGAGGAAGAGGACAATCTCTTGCTCATCAGTTTATTATTCATTGGATTATTATACTCAGAAGAGAAAGAATACAGGAGGATGGTAGAATATGGAGACATACGCAGGTTAAGGAATTACTTTACTCTTCTCTAAGCAATCTCCTAGGATTCTGAGTCTGTCTCACTCATTGTGCCATATAATCAGCATGGTGTGGTGAAAGGGTCAATGGAATTGGACTAGGAATCTGAACCTTGGTTCAAATCCCATCTTTGTCATTTACTATCTGTGTGACCTGGCAAAGCATTGAACCTCTTCAGACTTTAGTTTCTCCATCTGTAAAATAAAGGGGTTATACTATATAGCCTTTCCACCTTTAAATCTATGATTCTATGAACCTAATGATTTTTTTTCTGCATTAGGTTGTTAGGGGACTCTCAGAGTTCTTCTCAGTGAAAATGACTCTAAACCAGAAATAACTAAATCAGAAATAAGTGCTACAGGATCAATCAATCAATAAACATTTCTATGCTACAAAGTTATAGTTTCCTAGATGATGGAGACTATTTTTCACATTTTTTATACTTTCTGAGGATACTACCTCATACTAGACATTTAATAAATATTCATTGGATGATAAATGAATGAATGAAGTATAGAAAGCCAAGGTCTATCCTGTCATTTACTCTATGTCATTTGATGAGACTCTATTCCTAGTATTCAGTTATTCAGTCAGAAATGTGTTTTAAGTACCAACTGCATACAGACATTTCCTAGATATTTAGGGAAGAAAAGTTTCTGTGATGAATGAAATACATAGTAGATGATCAATAAATCCTTGTGAAAGAAAAAGAAGGAATAGGAGAGAAGACAGTCATGAATGATTAGAAAGTTTGGACAAATATAAATGTCAATGAACAAATACATTAAAAACCTATGAAAACCCACATTGTTTTTGTTGTACCTAAGACAAGTGGCCTGAGGATGGGTTGAAAATAAACTTAAACAGAGATATTTGTGGATTTAGGAACATGACACCTGATAGAAAAATATGATAGAGATCATAAGGAAGCCTATATCATCAGTATCCCACTTAAAACAGCAATCAAAATGCAAGAAAAAGAGAACAACCAGAATCTTCAAAATAAAATGTAAAAATCCACTAAAAATTGATGAACCAAAGAAAAACTCCCAACACAATGGTAAAATACAAGATGTCTTATAATTTAAATCTTTTAAAATTAAGGTAGACTTGAAACCTCACTAAGACTTTTGGGACATCCTATGTTATAAATTAAAAGAAAGAGATCAAAAAATCAAAAGAAAAAGATATTGAATCAACACTAGCAGGATTATCAGAAACAAAGCCAGGATTTTCTCAAGATAGAATAAGTAGATAAAAAACACAATGAAGAAATTAAGGTTGAAAATGAATTAGTTTTTTTAAAATTATGAAAAGAAATAAAGATAGAACTAGATATAGCCAAGGAATGTCAGAAACCAACTCAATAATTTAGAAATATATCTGGAAAATATGTACAAGAAAATGAAATTGATGAAAAAATCATATTATTTTTACTAAAAGACAAACTAATAGAAAAAAAGAAAACAGAAAATGCAAGCCCTGAAAATCCCCAAGTGCAAAAAAAAAAAGATTTGGAAGCACTACTGATTGAAAGTGATGGATCTGACCATTACACACCTGTCAGATTGGCTAAAATGAGAGGAAAAGATAATGATGAATGTTGGAGGGGATGTGGGAAAACTGGGACACTGATACATTGTTGGTGGAACTGTGAATGGATACAGCCATTCTGGAGAGCAATTTGGAACTATGCCCAAAAAGTTATCAAACTGTGCATACCCTTTGACCCAACAGTGTTTCTATTGGGCCTATATCCCAAAGAGATCTTAGAAGAGGGAAAGGTTCCCACATGTGCAAGAATGTTTGTGGCAGCCCTTTTTGTAGTGGCAAGAAACTGGAAACTGAAGGGATGCCCATCAATTGGAGAGTGATTGAATAAATTATGGTATATGAATGTTATGGAATATTATTGTTCCATAAGAAAAGACCAACAGGATGATTTCAGAGAGTCTTGGAGAGACCTATGTCAACTGATGCTGAGTGAAACAAGCAGAACCAGGAGATCATTGTACACGGCAACAACAAGACTATATATAATGATCAATTCTGAAGGACATGGCTCTCTTCAACAATGAAATGCTTCAAACCAGTTCCAATTGTTCAGTGAAGAGAGCCATATACACCCAGAGAGAGGGATATGAGATGTGGACTACAACATAACATTTTCATGCTTTATATTGATGTTTGCTTGCATTGTGTTTCCTTTCTCAGATTTTTTTTTCTCGTAGACCAATTTTTCTTGCACAACAAGATAAGTGTGGAAATATGTATACATATATTCAATTTGTCAAGTATTTTAACAATTAACATGTAGTAGACTTCCTGCCATCTAGTGGAGGGGTGGTGACTAGGGGGAAAAATTTGTAATGGAAAGCTTTGCAAGGGTCAATGTTGAAGAATTACCCATATGTATGTTTTGCAAATAAAAAGCTTCAAAAAAAAAAGAAAGAAAAGAAAAGAAAGTGATAGATCTGGAAAATGGATCAAGTAGAAAAAATTTAAGAATCACTGAACTCCCTGAAAAATGTGAAGAAATTATTCTGGCCATTATATTTCAGGAAGTTATGCAAGAAAATGTTTCAAAAGATGTAGCAAGATTGAAGATAAATAAAATCCATAAGATGTTAGTAAGGAAAAACCCAAAATTAAATTCACTCCAGCATTTCATTGTCATTCTTCAAACTACTACAATAAAAGGATAATCCTGCAAGTCATCAAGAAGGTCATCACATATCAAAAAATACTATTTTATAATTAACATGTAGTGGACTTCCTGCCATCTAGGAGAGGGGTGGAGACTAGGGGGAGGGGGAATTTGTAACAGAAAGCTTTGTAAGGGACAATGTTGAAGAATTACCCACACATATGTTTTGCAAATAAAAAGCTTTAATAAAGAAAAAAATAACAAAAAATGCTATTTTAAATTTCACAAGCTTTTTCTATAAAAATAAGAAATAATGGAAAAAAATAGTCTGTAATATGTAGAAAGTTAGGGAGCATTAGAATTCATGTTACAATCAGTTTCCCCAGAAAAATTAAGCATTCTTTCTAAAAATCAAAAGATGTACATATAAAAATCAAGGCCTATTTTGAACAATTCATTGAAAAAAGGTCCAATTGCAAAGAAACTCAAAACTTAAAGTTAAAAAGAGAATCCAAAACTTGAAATGAATTTCACAATTAAGGGCTGAATTTCTAGAATTAAAGGATCATCAAATTAAGTGTTTTTATCTGTTATAAAGAATTAGTTGCAGAAGGAATAATTGGAAAATAGTCAAAAGTGAATGCTGCAAAATTACAAGGAACAAGTATGGATGCAAGAAAGAGCAATGAGAAGAAACCTCCACCCAACTGCTCTACATGGAGATCTATGGACATTAGACACTGAATATAGTTTCACTTTTTCAATATTGATCTGTTTTGCTAACTTTCTATTATTATTTATTTATTTTTAAACATTTGTTATATAGGATGGTGCTCTGGAAAGTGGCAGGAGGGGAGGTATTGGCAGAGATCTCAGCGATATTAAAAAAAAAAACAAACTAAAAACAAAAGATATAAATGTAAATTTTATGTAAAAGCTAACAATTGCTAGATGATCTTTTCCAAAGTGATTTAGAAATGCCCTCATAAAGATGGGTATCATAGAGAACCACATCTTTATGCCAAGAAAGGTTAAATGATAATAAACTTTAAGTTGTAAACTTTTACAAAAAAAAAAAAAGAATTAGTTGCTATCTTAGAATACCCATCATGAAAACATTAAAAAACTAGGGAGTCAGAATATATAAACCCGGAAATGTCTTAGCAGCTTTCTTCCCTGCAATATAAAGCAAAAGCTCACTTATTACAGCCAGTAAACCCAAGAACAAAATCCAAGGTTGTTATGGGAGGAAATGAGAACAATAATCAGAGCTTAGGCCTCATGGCAAGAAGATTATAAGGATATATCAGTATAATAGAACATATTGATAAGAGGCACTAAAACAATATTATTTTATAATATTGTTAGAGAAATTTTATAATTTTATTTTATATTAAGATGCAGGAAATGGCTTTAATTTTAAAACAGCATCTATTTATATTAATTCTTAAAAGCATAAGAATTGGGTGACTTTTTTTCTTTAGCATGATTAAAAATATTTATTTGAAACCAAGAATTACTTTATAGGCATTTTCCATTAAGAACAGAATGTCTTTACACTTTCAGCATTTCAATTTGCAATAGCTACTCATACTTCGAAGGTTAGACTGACTTCTTAAACAAAAAAGGAAAATAATGTTTTATGGAAATAGTAATAATAATAGCATTTATATTCTGCTTTAAGATTTTCAAAGCCTTTTTCAAATGTTATCTCATTTGATCCTCACAACAACCGTGGGTGGTAGATGGTTATTATCCCCATAATATAGATGAACAAGGCAAAGAGCAATTAAGTGACTTGCCAGGGTCACACAGCTAGAAGGTGTCTGAGGTTCAGAAATCTTCTTGCCTTCAGCTCCAGTGTTCTATCTACTGTTCCACCTGGCCTGTCAGTAAGAATGAATTAGTCAAGGTTAGTGAGGAGAGATCTACTTTCTGTAGATGTTGGAACTAGAAGTGATTTTCTATTTGAAAAATCAGGATAACTTACTCAGGTTGGAGCTGTTCTAAAAG
Source organism: Myrmecobius fasciatus (assembly GCA_023553655.1). Taxonomy (NCBI): domain Eukaryota; kingdom Metazoa; phylum Chordata; class Mammalia; order Dasyuromorphia; family Myrmecobiidae; genus Myrmecobius; species Myrmecobius fasciatus. Next base: position 40,742 of record JAJPUD010005075.1, on the reverse strand, counting down.
CAAGATAAAAAAAATTATTAATCAAATAAGTTCTACTACTTCCTTCAAAAGAGAGCTGGCAAAGGGTGCCCTTCTGCTCAAGGTAGAATAAGACAGATAAGAAACTTCTTACAAAACCAGTCAGGAAGATAGTAATATTCCAGAATTGCTTAAGGGATTAAGGGACTTTCTTAAGGAATTTTCTTAAGACTAAACTTTCAGGCTCACCTCTCCTTCTGCTCTTTGAAAATAGTGTAACTGCCTTTCTGAATGAGACTTGAATCCTTATAAATTATTACACCTGTACCTAGGTAAAACTGAAACAAAAGTGTGTAGCTATTGTTAACTTTTTACCAAGAACCTTCATAGGTACGCATATCAAAAACCACAGGAAGAAATCCTGAGACTTATCAGATACAATCAATCCTCAATACTCAGAGTTTCACTTTTGCTACTTCAAGCATTCAGGTTATTTTATTAGTAACTGCATTTTTACTATTGCATTGGCAACCTTACACATTTTATAGAGCTATGCTCAGTAGATTAAAAAAAAAAAAAGAGGTGTGTTGGGTAAGTTTGTGGAGAAGCTGGTGTCCTATTCTTTACTCTACCATTGTAAAGAGCTCCTATGCATTTGTTTTATATTTTCATTGGTTTCCTTTAAAACTCAAATTTTGTATTAAAATTATGCCCTCAAAGAGTAATATAAATCCTTTGGTTCTAAATCCAAGCATGTAAACTCAATGATTTAACAATGAGAAAATAAAAGTGTTAAATAAATTTCATGCTGCAATATCTGTTGCCATGAGTTTGGAGTTAGTGAATCAATGATTCCTTATAACTGCAAAATGGAAGAAAGTATTCATAAATATTTGTGAATCCATTCCAGAAAGTGCTAATGTAAACTCTCAAGTGTGCAATGAGGAAATTGAAAAAAAATGGAAAAACGGCTAAGTTTCTGGATAAGGAAAATGGTGGAAGAATGAAAAGTGTGCAATATGGCAAGCACCCACTGGAAGCCCCAACAAATTTATAAATATGTTATCATGGGCCAAGAAAATGTGAAACATTTTGTAAGCTAACCAAGGGTGGATGTATTACTTTAGGTTATGGTATGGTTTAAAAATGTCAAACTTTCTGATGAAGCTGGTTCTGCTGCTGCTGCAGAGTTTCAGAGCACGTTGAACATACTGATCAAGAAAAAAGGTTACCTACCAAAACAAATGCTTAGTGCTGATGAGATAGTCTGTCTAGGAAATAGGCAGGAAAGTACACATATATAACAACAGCTATCATCAAAGCCCCCAGCTTCAAGGCTTTTAAGTATCTTACCACCTTACTGTTTGTATCAATACCAATAATAACTTTAAGTATAAGCCACTGATCATCTACTGAGCCCCAAATCCTAGGGTTTTAAAAGGAAAAAAAACAGTATCTGAATGCTGGTACATTAGCACTGGAATAGAAAATGTGGATGATTACAGAGATCTTCTAGCACTGGTTCAAAAACTGCTTCATTCCAGAGATGAAATTACATCTGCAGGGGGAAAATCTTGTATTCAAGGTTTTTAAATACTTGATAATGCACCGGTTCATATTCATGAGCAGCTGAAAAATACCTACTAAAATTGCCAAAATTGTTTTTATGCCATTCAACATCCCTGTTCCAGTCTATGGATCCGAGAATCATAAAAACCTTCAAATTCTATTATACCAGGGAAACCTACTGCCCTGCTTGCAACTACCTGGAAGTAAACCCAGAAATTACCATGATAGATTTCTGGAAATCTGCCATTGTGCTTCAAGTCACAGACTACATTAATATAGCCTGGGGAAATGTTTCACAGGCTACTTTGAACAACTGTTGGAAAAGCATATGGCTTGCTTATACCCAGATTTTGAAGACTTTAAAGGTGTTGATGAAGCAGTGAGGTAGAATGCTGAAGCAATCATGAGCCTAGTGCACATCACTGGAGAAGATTTCAAGAATATGGGAGAAAATGTCTCTGACATCTTGCAAGAGCAACCCCAGGAGCTGATGAATGAGGAGTTAGATGAGATGACTCAGGAAGCTTTTCAGGACTGCAAAGATGTTAATGAACAAACTTCCAAGATTGTGTCACTCATGGTTTCCAGGCTTAATTGACATATGTTGACATAATTGACCAACAAACTAGAGACACTGGACTGCTGAAATTGAAATATGTGACAATATTTTATATTGAGAATGCATGAACTCGCCTCTGCTATACTCCCAAACTCTGAAATCCTTAAGGATCTCAAAGCATTTATGCAGCAGATATAAAAATGCAGATATAACTGATAGATTATTTCAACTTGGTGGGCCCTTTGTGATCTCCACTGCCACCCACCAGCCATAAAAGATGGAGTATCAGAGGTGATATTAAGACCAGAGTGTCTTCTGACAGCAGTGACTAAAACCCCATCAATTTCTTCCTTGGCTTTCAGAAGGTAGCTAAAGTAGACAATAGTAGAGTATATGTACAATGTTCTTCTACTACCATCTGAGACAGTGTAAGATAAGATTCAGGTAAAAATGTTTGGGTTTTCAGAATTTTTTTGCTATACAGTATTTCTGGTACTATAGATTTCAATTGTTTAAGAAATAAATATTGTCTGAAATTAATTTTTTTATTGAGATGTTAGCTCAAAAGGCCATGGAATTCTAGGAAATTTTGTTGATTATGATCCCTTTTGGGGCTTTCTTGGCAAAGATCCTAGAGTGGTTTCCCATTTTCTTCACCAATTCATTTTACATATAAGGAAACTGAGGCAAATAGGGTTAAGTGAATTGCCCAAGGTTTCACAGCTACTAAGTGTCTGGAGGTAAATTTGAACTCAGGTCTTCCTAACTACACGCCCAATACTCTATTCTTTGCATTACCTGGTTACCCTCATTTTGCATATTACCAATTTTGTGTACTGCATTTTATGGATTATTTAATAGTTGCTGTTAGGAACGATGGATATTATCAGATTTAATGTTTTGTTATGGAGAATTGTATGCAGAAAAGTTTATTTTCCAAAATTTCTATAGGAAGATTAGTTTTTGGTGGTTACAGAAACCTATCCACATTTCTCATAGGTTCAATGTACCGTGATTCATGTTTTTAACTTTCATACCATTTTCTAGGAACATTACTCCATGAAAGCTGAAGACTGACTATTAATGGCAGACCAATATCTCATTACCCATCCCTCTGCACCTATGGCTAAAGATATAGAAATGATACCTGAGCAGGAAGTGCTTTGAGATTCCTGGGGTAAAAAGAGGTACTATCAGTGGCCAAGATAGTATCTATCTATACTCCCTAAGGAAGTGAAGAATCTGGCTGAAGATAATCAAACGGAACTCCAATTATAAAGAGACCAAGAGGTTGTAGGTTGCTTACCATACCCACAAAGATGTTTCCTGCCACACTCAAGGTCTCTGTGGCTGTGGTTCCTAGGGTAATTTGTAAAAGCCAGGCAATCTAGAAAGAAAAAAAAAGAAATATAGATCATAGTCACACCCCCTCATTTCACAAATGAGGAAATCAGAGACCAGAAAGATCAAAGGTTGTTGTACTAATCAAAGAAGATAATCTATGTAAACCACTCTGAAAACTTAAGTATCATATAATTGTGAGGTTATTGAGGATGTGTATTAGGGCAAGGAGGAAAGACTTATTCAGTCAGATGAATCAGTCACATTCGTTATTGAGAGTATCTGATGCTTTAATCAACAGAAAAGCCAAGTAAATAAAATTATTTATTTCTTTAAAAATTAATAGAGTAGCCTAATTCACTCAACAATGCTATCTGGAGGGATATAACACTGAATTCTAATTCATCTATTTTCTGTGCCCATGAAATGAAAGCATTTCAGTCCTGACAGCCCCACTTTTGGGAATCCAGAGATCACAAAGAATGGGTTATTTCATGTCTGAGTGGGAACAGTACCCACCTTCACAATCAGCCACTGCATGAGTCCCAAGTAGTAGAGAATGGACATCACGCAACTGAAGAAGACGATGATTGGTAAAGCCTGGAAGAGAACAGCAAGATGCATTTAAAGACAGGAAATCTGGCATTTAGATCTCATTCTCACACCCTGACACAGATAATTGCCCTTCACTTACTTTACTGTTCAGTCTAGTGAAAGTAGCCGAGTATGGTTGGCATTCCATGACCCATCAAGGGCTAACCCCCCATCCCTGAAATACACTCAGTTCCATCTCTTTGGAGTTCCTAGTTCCCCTCAAAGCTTAGATAAAAGACCACCTTTTAAATAAATTTTTAATGATTACACAGTCATAAGTGCCTTTCCACCTCCATTTCCCCTAACTTGAGGATTTTTTTCTTTTTTTTTTTTTTACTATAGATAATATTTTGTTTTCTCTGATAGAATATAAGGCCCTTAAGGTCAGAGAATGTTGCATTTTGATCTTTTTATCTAAATACCTAGCACAGTGCCTGGAATATAGATGCAATATTAGATTTATAAATGTTTGCTGATTGATTATAGCTATATGTCATGCAGGCCAAAGCTCCCTGTGATACTGCCCAGCATAGTGCAAATTTTTAATACTATTAAACATAAGCTAATTTAGGAAGAAACTGACATTGTGAAAGTCTATCAAACTGTAGAACCAAACTTATCTGAACCTTACTTTCCACAGAAGTGGATCTAGTTTCTGAAGGAGACCAGCCATCAAAGGAAACTCAAATGTGCTATTTCTCCTTTTCTTTCCTCTTTTTCCTTCCCTAGTCCTCCATCTCAGCACTTCTCTTAGCCCAAAACTCATATGAGATGCAACCCCTATTCCCCCTTACTTATTGACTTCATACAAGACTTGAATGAAGTCAACAACTCCAATTCTTCTAGTAACACGGAAGATCTCCAGGTACTTGGCTTCTTCTCTGCCTTTGCCTCCCAAGGTCCCCCACGTCTTACTCTATGCTCTACTTCTGCACCTTATGTTTCCCTGACACTGCCATGTGACCTAAAGATACCTGGGTCTTGCCATCTGTCCTTCTGTAATCTCCTAGGTAGGACTTGTGAGTTCTGCAGCTCAACTGTGTTTTATGAATATCTCCTATTAGGAGAGCAAAGCGGGCTCACTGTTCCTGTTTATGGCTTCAACACTTGCCTGACACAGAGTAAGAGCTTAATCAATGAGGGCTTGAGATCTCTACTGTTTCTTGTGCTATTAAGTCCAATTATAGTCCAACTGTTAGACAGGTCTGCTCCCTTGCAAGCCTGACTTCATACGACAACCTCTTAATTTACTTTTTTCGTGATTATGAGAGCTTTTGTGGCCAAACTAAAGCCTGTTGTGAAAAGTCATCATTGCACCCAACACACATATATTCTAGCTGATCCACTATCCACCTACTTCCCATTTCCACCCACAAAGACAGCAATCACCTGAAAGGCAAAAACATCCGTGACTAGAGCATCCCCAAAGACAAAGCTGGAACCGGCCACAGTGTAACTGAGAAAAATCTAAAGAGAAAGAAGGACAAGGCAAAAATGAAGAAGCCCATCTTGACCCTGCTCCCTCCTTGTCTGTCTCATGGTTTTATTCATACTTTATTTGCAATATTCTTATATATTTGGATCTCCTTCCCTGAGACCTTTCCCTACTACTTAGGATAGGATCTGAATTTCCCTTTCCCCCTCCTCCCAACTTTTTTTCTTCTCAGGAACTTGAGACAGAATAGAACCTAGAGCCCAGCTTCCCATACCTGAATCTGTTCACCAAGCCACTGAAATGCAGCAAATCCAGGATCAGTTCGGATGACCAGGATGCCAAGAACAAATTCCAGCATAAGACCCCAAAACACAGCCCTCCAGTTCACCTGGGTTTAAGAAGAAGTAGCCAGATGGCTCAGTGGATAAAGATGGGACTTGAAATCAGGAAGACCTAAGAATGACTCCTTCTTGAGACAATTATTAGCTATGTGACCCTAGGCAATACCTCACTATCTCAGTTTTCCCATCTGTGAAATGGAGATCATTACCTACCTCACAGGTGGTTGTGAGGATCAAATGAGTGTGAGAGACTTAGCTACTTTAATCAATACAATGATCCAAGACAATTCTAAAGAAATCATGAAGAAACATACTGTCTACATCCAGAGGAAAATTGTAATTAGAAGCATACTTTTTTTTCACTTTAATTTTCTTGCTTTTTTTTTCAACATGGCTAATATGAAAATATTTCACATGACTTCACATATAATCGATAGCATATTTCTTGCCTTGGCAATGGATGGGGAAGAGAAGGCAGGAAGGGATAGAATTGGAAGATCAACATTTTTAAAAATGAATGTTAAAAGTAAAATTATTTTAAAAAACAGATATAAAGTTCTTTTCAAACCTTAAAGTCCTACATAAATATTATTTTCCCCATATTATCTAGGTCCCTATCCAAGGATCACAGAATTTGAGAATTGAAGGGGACTCTAACTCATAAAGCAATTTCTAACTCAAGAAAAATCTCTACTACAAATACCCAGCAATGATCATCCTGCCTAATTAAAGGCCTCCAAGGAAGGGGAACCCAGCAGCCCTTCAGGTCCATCACACCTATTTATTATTTCAAATGTCATAGTTGACCCATTGTTGGAGCCAACCTCAGATTTTAGGTTCAGGCTTAGGGGATCTCTAGGAAGCTAATACCATGCAGAAAAAAAACAGGGATAACTTGCTTGAATAATTTCAGAAAACATGATTAATGGTTAAGGTGACACCCATTCAGAGGATCTGGGACCCCTAGAACTATTCTCTGGGGTTGAACTGGGATTATACCAGAACCAGATATTCTAAGAAACTATAAGGCAACTTTTAAAAAAAGATTTTGCTAAGTTTTCATAATAAAATTACACTTGTGATATTTTACAAGTACAATCAAATTGTACTTTCAGATAACCAGTATGAAAATCTGCTGTTCTTCAGAAATTTAGATTAAAAAGATTCTGCTCATGCCATATATGTGTGTGTGTACATCTGTATATAAATATACATAAGTATATAATGTATATATGTGTGTATATACATATTTGTTTTTGTAAACACAGATTTTCTGGACCACACATCTAACCTGTTTGATTTATTTTCTAAAATCCCAAGCCACTCCCAAATATCAATTAGCTCCTACTAATTAAAGAGAAACCTCCTTGGCGTTTCTTATCTCCCCTTTGACTTTATGCTCTGGTATCATTCCCATTCCCCACCTGATACCAACTTATTTCTTGATTCAACATTGGTTCTATGATCAAGTAAATCAAAGTCCATGGCAGCCACCTGAAGGCCTCTTGATTAAGGAGGAGGCTATTGGGGTGGTTTTCTTAGCCTCATATCTGTAATCTCAAGACTTACTGCAAAGTGGTGCTTGGAGAAGGCAAAGAGTATGATGACAAACATACAAATTCCAGCAAAAGAAATGAGCTGTTTTGGCCTTCGAGCAGTGTCGAGAACCAGCCACAGGATGAGGCTGACCATGGCAACTGCCATCAGACCCCTAAAAAGAGAAGGAAAGAGAAGATGTTATTCACCAGGATAGCTCAGAAATAAAAAGGTATTACAGTAGACTAGTGAATCTTAAACAGGGACTTATTCTCATGAGAACCTATTACACCAAGTGAATAAAAATCTTATTTGATTAACCCATTTTAAAGATGTATAAGTTCTTCCTCACAATTATTACTAATATTTTTTAGAATGGACCTATAATTTCATTGGTATAGGGAAATATGAGTGTGGAATCTATCTTTAGCAATGCAGGTTGGCAACTTCTCTGTACTTTAGAATCCTTGAGAGTTTCCTTAGCCCTTGAGAGGATGATTTGCCTATGATCACACAAGTTATTATGTGGCACAGTTAAGACTTGAATTCAAGTCTTCCTGATTCCAAAGCAGCCCATCTCCTACACTTCTTATTCCAATGGGATAATATATGTGAAAACCCTTTGCAAACTTTAAAGCACAAATATCAATGAAAGCTATCTCATTATTATTACTATTTTTAAAAATAATACCAGCTGAAAGATATAATGCTTTCAGGGTTACAAATCCCTTGATGCACATTATCTTATTTAACTTGATGGGAAAATACTCTCTTTACATATATGTGTGTATATATATATATATATATAGTCACATATTTCAATTTTTCAGAGTGGAGTAGAAAGGATCATTGATTTAGAAGTGGAAGAAATATTTTATGTCATCTAATCTAACATGCTCATTTTACAGACAAGGAAACTAAAGTCAAGAGAAATGTAAGTACCTTGCCCAGGATCATATTTGAGAGCCAGATACTGATTTCAAATCATCACCCTTTCCATTGTACCACATTTTCTCTCAAGGATAGAATTACATAGATTCAGGGTAATACAAATTCCCACTGGTCACTTATACCTGGGCTTTCCATTGAACTAATATCCAAAAAATAGGAGGAGAAATTAGTTTGTACATTACCCTATATGGATAGGCAAAGACCACAGATATATTGGGAAATAATGTCTCCTTCTTTGATGGCTAAGCAAAAGTTTTGCTGCTAGAAATTCTACAACTATGAAAGGTAGATGTGTCAGCACTACTGATAGTCCCATCAGCATATGATAATGTCAGGGTGGCTAGGGAAGTATATAATTTCTAGAACAGAATGGTATTAGACAGTAAGGCAGAATCAACACCCCATCCAAATCCTTTCTAGTCATCATCTAATTATTTCATTGAATTGGTTCATAATTTCTCTTATTCTTGATATGGACATTTGAATGATAAGCCAGATTGATTCCCTTCCCTAAAATATCATTATTCAGCCAAGCTAATCTACATGGACACAAGGGACAGGACTAAACTCAATGGACCCAATGAGTCCAGCAATAATCAGAGAAAGACAAAGAAAGATGAGCAGAAGAATTCTAGAATTTGGATCGATGGTGAAACTCATCTCAAGGACAACAAAACCAGTGAAACTATTTTCCCACTCACCATTTTAGCCAAAGCCTCTGCCGAGAGTTTCCAAGAGGCTTCCCACATCTCAACAGCTTCTTTCCAAAATGCTTTTTAATGAGCCTGTAAGCCAAGTAGAAGAGGCCCAAACAGGTGAGCACAAACAAAGCCAGGGCTCTCTGGAAATTCAGGATACAGGCCGCCAGGACATAGGCAGCATAGGCTAAAGAAAGTTGAAAGAAAGAGAAAAGGATAAAGGTCAGCAAATGGACTTCTAAAGGAACGCCTGGAAATCTGCCTTGAATTTGAAGGATCTGAAGGAATTTGAAGGCAAGAAATACTCAAGTTCAGCCTAGCTCAATAGCAGAGAAGTCCATTGGGGCAGCCTGGAAAACCAGGCAACAACAGGTGGGACTACATTGAGCTACCCACTAATGTAGGCAAGGAGCCCCTGTGCTCAAAACCAAGGCTCAAAGCTGCACAAGAAGCTTGGGGAAGACACTCTCCAATCGATAAATGGTCAAAGGATATGAACAGACAATTTTCAGATGATGAAATTGAAACTATTTCTAGTCACATGAAAAGGTGCTCCAAATCACTATTGATCAGAGAAATGCAAATTAAGACAACTCTGAGATACCACTACACACCTGTCAGATTGGCTAAAATGTCAGGAAAAGATAATGATGAATGTTGGAGGGGATGTGGGAAAACTGGGACACTAATACATTGTTGGTGGAACTGTGAATGGATCCAACCATTTTGGAGAGAAATTTGGAACTATGCTCAAAAAGTTTTCAAACTGTGCATACCTTTGACCCAGCAGTGTTTCTATTGGGCTTATATCCCAAAGAAATCATAAATGAAGGAAAGGGACCCACATGTGCAAGAATGTTTGTGGCAGCCCTTTTTGTAGTGGCTAGAAACTGTAAACTGAATGGATGCCCATCAATTGGAGAATGAATAAATTATGGTATATGAATGTTATGGAATATTATTGTTCTGTAAGAAACGACCAGCAGGATGACTCCAGAGAGGCCTGGAGAGACTTGCATGAACTGATGCTGAGTGAAAACAGCAGAACCAGGAGATCATTATACATGGCAACAATAAGACTATATGATGATCAAACCTGAGGGACATGGTTCTCTTCAACAATGAGATGCTTCAAAAACAAAACAAAACAAAAAACAATGAGATGCTTCAAACCAGTTCCAAATGTTCAGTGATGAAGAAAGCCATATACACCCAGGGAGAGGCCTGTGGGATCTGAGTCTGGACCACAACATGGCATTTTCAAACTCTCTATTGATGTTTGCTTACATTATGTTTTTCTTCTTAGGTTTTTTTTTTCCTGTACAGCAAGATAACTATATAAATATATATATACATATATTTGAGCTGTCAAATATATGTTTATATATTTATACAGTTATCTTGCTATATTTGATCTGTCAAATATTTTTTAAAAAAGAAACATTATTTTCCACAAAAAAAAGAAGAAGATTGGGGCAGAGCCCCCTGAACTCCAAGAGCAGAGCTCTCCTTAAAAGTCATGAAGGGGGATATAAATTGCTCTCAAACCCAAAAAGCTTTCTTGGAAGAGCACAAAAGCTTTAAAAGTCAAATAATTGAGGTAGAAGAAAAATAGGAAAAAATGAGAATTATGTAAGAGAAAGTCAACAACTTGGAAAAGGAAAGACAAAAAAAAATTTCTTTAAAAATACAATTGACCAAATGCAAAAAAAAAAATCTTCTGAAGAAACCAAGATCTTTAAAAGCAGACTTAATCAAATGGAAAAGGAGATACAGAAGCTAACTGAAGAAAATCATATATTAAAAAGTAGAACTAGGGGCAGCTAGGTGGTGCAGTGTATAGAGCACCAGCCCTGAAGTCAGGAGGACCTGAGCTCAAATCTGGCCTCAGACACTTAACACTTCCTAGCTGTATGACCCTGGGCAAGTCACTTAACCCCAATTGCCTCAACAACAAAATAAATGTAGAACTAGGTAAATGAAAGCTAGTGACTCTATGAGACATCAAGAATCAAACTAAAAAGAATGAAAAACTCTAAGAAAATGTAAAATAACTCATTGGAAAAACATCTGACCTGAAAAATAGATCCAGGAGAGACAATTTAAAAATTATTGGACTACCTGAAGTTCACAACCAAAAAAGAGCCTATTTAACATTCTTCAAGAGATCGTCAAAGAAAATTGCCCTGATATACTAGAACCATAAGACAAAATAAGTCATTGAAGGAATCTATTGATCACCTCTGGAAAGAGATCCCACAAGGAAAACTCCAAGAAATATGATTGCAAAACTCCAGAACTATAATCTCAAGGAAAAAAATACTGTAGGCTGCCAGGGCAAAAATAAAACAAAACAAAACAAAACAAAAAAACAAAAACAAAAAATCCAAGGATCAAGGACTCACAGTCAGGATTACCTAGGATTTGGCAGCGTCCACAATAAAGGATCAGAAGGCCTGGAATACCATATTCCAGAAGACAAAAGATCTGGGATTACAACCAAGAATCAACTATGTGGTAAGACTAAACATCATCTTCCAGGGAAAGAGATAGATCTGCAATGAAATTGGGACTTTTAATCATTTCTATTGAAAAGACCAGAAAAGAACAGAAAATTTAATTTATAAACACAAGACTCAAGAAAAGAATAAACAGGTAAACAGAAAAAAAACCCATATTATTTAAAGATTAAATTGTTTACATTTCTACATGGGAAAATGGTATGTGTAACTCTTAAGAAATGTATTTTTATCAGGACGTTAGAGGGGGTATACATAGACAGAGGGTATGGCGATAAATTGACTTTGATGTGATGATATTAAAGAAAAAGACATTAAGGGGTGGAAAAAGGATTGTATTGGGAAAAAAGGGGAGGTATAATGGGATAAATTAGATCACAGGAACAGGCACAGAAGACCTATTATAGTAGAGGGAAAGAAGGGAAGGGGATGAGCACTGTCTGAAGCTTAATCTCATCCGTTTTGGTTCAAAGAGGGAATAGCATATACACTCTCTTGGGTATAGAAATGTATTATCCTATAGGGAAGTAGAAGGAGAAAGGAGAAAAAAGAAAGATGTTAGACAGAAGGGAGGGCAGAAACACAAAGAGAAAGAGGTAACAGAATAGAGGAGGGATGACAGAAAGGAGGGCAGACTGAGGGAGGAGTTGGTCAGAAACAAAAGTCTACTAAGGAGAGATAGGGTGGAGAGAGAGAAAAAAAAGTATATACATGGAAGAAAATAGGATGTAGGGAAATATACAGCTGGTAATTGTAACTGTGAACGTTATTGGGATGAACTCTCCCATAAAATGGAAGCAGATAGTTCAGTGGATTAAAAACCAGAATCTAATAATACGATGTTTACAAGAAATACATTTGAAACAGAGAGATACATACAGTCAGGGTAAAAGGCTGGAGCAGAATATATCCAAATTCTTAGGGAAGAAATTAAGCCAATTACAGGAAGAAATAGATAGCAAAACTATACTAATGGGGTGCCTCAACCTCTCAGAATTAAGCAAATCTAACCACAAAATAAACAAGAAAGAAATTAGGGAGGTTAATAAAATCTTAGAAAACTTAAATATGATAGACTTCTGGAGAAAAATTGAATGGGGATAGAAAAGAATATACCTTTTTCTCAGTGAAACATGTCACTTACACAAAAATCAACTATGTATTAGGGCATAAAAACCTCACAATCAAATGCAGAAAGGCAGAAAATGTTTAGATCATGACACAATAAAAATTACACTCAATAAAGAACCAGAAAATAAAATAGACTAAAAACTAATCGCAAATTAAATAATCTACTCATAAAGAATGAGTGGGTCAAACAATAAACTGGAGAAACAATCAATGATTTCATCCAAGAAAATAATAATAATAATGAGACAACATACCAAAACTTATGGGATACAGCCAAAGCAGTTCTTAGGGGAAATTTTATGCCTAAAAATACTTATATGAATAAAATAGAAAAAGAGAAGATCAATGAAACTGGGCAAGCAAAAAGCTAGAAAAAAAAACAAAATTTAAAAACTCAATTAAATATTAAATTAGAAATTCTGAAAACCAAAGGACAGATTAATAAAATTGAAAGTAAGAAAATTATTGAGCTAAACTAATAAAACCAAGAGTTGGTTTTATGAAAAAAAAAACAACAAAATAGATAAATCTTGGATTAACTTGATCAGAAAAAAAGAAATGAAAAACCAGAATCAAAATTGAAAAGGATGAACTTACCCCCAATGAAGAAGAAATTAAATCAATAATTATGAGCTATTTTGCCCAACTGTATACCAACAAATTTGGCAATCTAATTGAAATAGATAAATATTAATAGAAATATAAATTGCACAAATTAACAGGAGAGGAAATGAAATACTTATGTAACCTCAATTTAGAAAAAAAAAATCAAACAAGCCATCAATGAACTCTCTAAGGAAAAATCTTCAGGACTAGATGGATTTACAAGTGAATTCTACCAAACATTTAAAGAACAATAAATTCCAATACTGTTAAAAAAAACTATTTGGAAAAATAGGCAAAGAAGGAGTCCTATCAAATTTTTTCTATGACGTTGATGCCAATAGGTGCTGATACCCAAATCAGGAAGAGGCAAAACAGAGAAAGAAAATTATAGACCAATCTCCCTAATAAATATTGATGCAAAAAATTAAATAAAATACTAGTAAAGGGATTATAATAACTTATCACCTGGATAATACACTATGACAAAGTGGTTTTTATACCAGGAATGCAGGGCTAGTTCAATATAAGGAAATCTATTGGCATAATTTCAATATAGGTAGAAAAGACTTTTGACAAATTACAGCACCCATTCCTATTAAAAACACTAAAGAGGATAGGAATAAATGGAGGTTTCCTTAAGATGATAATTTAAAACCATCATCAAGCATTATTTGTAATGGGAAGAAACTAGAAGCATTCCCAACAAGATCAGGGGTGAAACAAAGATGCCCATTATCACCACCATTATTCAATATTATATTACAAATGTTGGCTTTAGCAATAAGAAAAGGAAAAGAAATAAAAGGAATCAGAGTAGGTAATGAGGAAATAAAAGTATTACTCTTTGCAGGTGATTTGATAGTATATTTAGAGAATCCTAGAGAATCAACCAAAAAACTACTTGAAATAATAAATTTAGCAAAGTTGCAGGACATAAAACAAACCCATAAATCATCAGCATTTCTATATGTTACCAATAAAGCCCAACAGCAAGAGATAGAAAAAGAAATTGCATTTAAAATAATTGTAGACAAAATAAAATATTTGGGCTTCTATCTGCCAAGACGAGTTCAGGAACTATATGAATACAATTACAAAACACTTCACACAAATAAAGTCAGATCTAACAACTGGAAAAATATCAATTGCACATGAATAGACCAAGCTAATATAATAAAAATATCAATTCTACCCACATTAGTCTACTGATTCAGTGCCATACCAATCAAACTGACACAAAAAAAAAAAAACAACACAACTTTTTTTTATACTAGAAACTAGAAAAAATGACAAAATTCATCTGGAAAAAGAAAAGGTCAAGAATATCAAGGGAATTAGTTGGGGGGAATGCAAAGGATGGTGACCTAGTACTAGACATAAAATTCTGTTATAAAGCAGCAGTTATCAAAACAATCTGGGACTGGCTAAGAAACAGAGTGGTAGATAGGTGGGATAGGTTAGATACACTTGACACAATAATCAATGACTATAGTCATCTACTGTTTGAAAAATCCAAACACTTCAGCTTCTGGGATAAGAATTCATTATTTGACAAAAATTTCTGGGAACACTGGAAAATAATGTCAGAAACTTGGCATAGGCCTACATCTCACACCCCATACCAAAATAAGGTCAAATATATATGATTTATGTATAGAAGATAATACTTTAAGTAAATTAGGAGAGCAAGAGATAGTTTTCCTATCAGATCTTTGAAGAGGGGAGGAATTTATGTCCAAAGAAGAACTAGAAAACATTATGAAATGCAACATGGATAATTTTGATTACATTAAATTAAGAAGTTTTGCACAAACAAAACCAAATCAACCAAGATTAGAAGGGAAGCACAAAGCTGGGGGGAGGGGAATTTTACAGCCAGTGCTTCTGATAAAGGCCTCATTTCTTCCTTCCTTTCTTTCTTTTTAAATAATAGTTTTTTTTATTTTCAAAATACATACAAAAATAGTTTTCAACAATAACCCTTGCAAAACTTTGTGTTCCAAAAATTTTCCCTTCCATCACTTTATCTCCCTCCTTTAAACAGCAAATAATACAATATAGGTTAAACTTGTGCAATTCTTCTAAACATATTCCCACATTTGTCATGCTGTACAAGAAAAATAAGATCAAAAAGGAAAAAAATGAGAAAGGAAAAAAAGGCAAACAACAAAAAAAGGTGAAAATACTATATTATAATTGACATTCAGTCCCCACAGTCCTCTTTCTGACTGCAGACGGCTCTCTCCATCACAAATCTATTGGAATTGCCCTGAATCACCTCATTATTGAAAAGAGTCCTGTCCATCAGAGTCGATCATCACATAATTTTGTTGTTGCTATGTACAATGTTCTCTTGCTTCCATTCACTTAGTATCAGTTCATTTAAGTCTCTCCAGGTCTTTCTGAACTCATCCTGTTGATCGTTTCTTATAAAATAGTAATATTCTATTACATTCATTTACTATAACTTATTTAGTCATTCCTCAACTGATGGGCATCCATTCACTTTCCAGTTGCTTAAGGCCTCATTTCTAAAATATATACAGAATTGATTCAAATTTATAAGCCATTTCTCAGTTGAGAAATGGGCAAAGGATATGAATGGATAATTTTCAGATGAGGAAATTAAAACCAAATATAGTCATATGAAAAATGCTCTAAATCACTATTGATTAGAAAAATGCAAATTAAAATAATTCAAGTTCCACCTCACACCTCTCAGATTGACTAAGATGACAGAAAAAGATGATGACAAATGTTGGAGGGGAGGTGGGAAAACTGCAACACTAATATATGTGTTGGTGGAGTTGCGAACTGATCCAATCATTCTGGAGAGCAATTTGGAACTATGCCCAAAGGGCTTTGAAACTGCATACTCTTTTGTCCAGCAGTGCCACTTCTAGGTTTATATCCCAAAGAAATAATAAAAGAGGGAAAAGGGCCCACGTGTGCAAAAATGTTTCTTTTTGTGGTGGCTAGGAACTGGAAAATTAGTAAATACCCATCAACCAGGGAATGGCTGAATAACTGGAATAAGCCATTCCCTGGTTGAATAACTGATGATATATGAAAGTAAGGGAATATTATTTTTCTATAAAAATGATGAACAGACTTATTTTTAAAGGGCCTGAAAAGATTTACAATAACTGATACTGAGTGAAGCAAGAAGAATCAGGAAAACATTGTGCACAACATCAGGATTATGTAATTCTCGATTATGACAGACTTGATTTTTCTCAGCAGTTTAGTGATCCAAGGCAATCTCAATAAACTCTGGATGGAAAACACTATCTGCATCCAGAGAGAGATCTATGGAGACTGTGGATCAATGCATACCATTTTCACTTTTTTATGTGTTTTTTTCCTTTTGTTCTGATTTTTCTTTCCCAATCTGATTCATATGTAAAAAATAAATATATGCATATTATCAAAAATGTTTTACATATAACTGGGGAAAATAAAAATAATGATAAAAATAAAACAAAAAAGAATATGGCTGCATGACTTAATGAAATATGATATAACTTTCAAAAGCTTTTTTCTCAAGCAGTAAACAAAAAGACTAATGTCCAGTTCAAATTGGAGCATTGATAAGTTTCTAATTAGTCTCATCTCATTCAAGAAGATATGCTTTTATTAATTATATTTGAAAACAGAAATATCTACTTTGCCAAGATCTAGAAATCTAATTTGAAACTAGATATTTGCTAATCCATTATTTGTTTATATGGTGATGATGATATTTATAATTTAATACAATTATCTACTGGAAACTAAAGAGGGTGGGATTTTTGTATGTAATTCAGGGATATAGTAGGAGGTAGAGAAATAACTAGTCAGTTAATGATTATAAAACATGGGGCAGCTAAGTGGCGTAGTGGTTAGAGCACCAGCCCTGCAGTCAGGAGGACCAAAGTTCAAATCTAGTCTCAGACACTTCCTAGCTGTGTGACCCTGGGCAAGTCACTTAACCCCAATTGCCTCAGCAAAAAAGCAAAAAAAAAAATGATTATAAAATATATAATTTTTCTAATATAAAAATAGGTTTTGGAAATGTTTTCCGTATATTTTGTTGTTGTTTAGTGGTTTCAGTCCTAAGTGACTCTTCATAACCCCATTTGAGGTTTTCTTGGCGAGATACTACAGTGGTTTATCATTTCCTTCTCCAATCATTTTATAGATGAGGAAACTAAAGCAAACAGGGTTAAGTGATTGGCTCATATACTGATAGAGAACTTTTTTCAATATTACTAATTTCAACTATGACTAAAAACACTCCCGCAAATC
>JAJPUD010005075.1:0-18217 GCA_023553655.1 Myrmecobius fasciatus | reverse complement strand
TTGCAAAAACTTTTTTTTCCCAAGCTTTTCCCCTCCTTCCCCCCACCCCCACCCCTAGATGACAGGTAATCTAATACATGCTAAATAGTATAAATTATATGACAAATACAATACATGTATACATATCTATACCGTTATCTTACTGCACAAGAAACATCAGATCAAGAAAGAGAAGAAGAAAAAACCTAAGAATGAAAACAAAATGCATGGAAATATTCACAGAAAGCGTTAAAATGCTGTGTTGTGGTTCACACTCAGTTCCCACAGGCCTCTCTCTGGATGTATATGACTATCTTCATCGCTGAACAACTGGTTTGAATCACATCATTGTTGAAGAGAACCATGTCCATCAGAATTGATCATTGTATAGTCTTGTTGCTGTGTATAATGATTTCCTGGTTCTGCTGATTTCACTCAGCATCAGTTCATG
The DNA here is from genome assembly GCA_023553655.1 of Myrmecobius fasciatus. Lineage (NCBI taxonomy): Eukaryota > Metazoa > Chordata > Mammalia > Dasyuromorphia > Myrmecobiidae > Myrmecobius > Myrmecobius fasciatus. Next base: position 17,787 of record JAJPUD010005075.1, on the reverse strand, counting down.
CAAGTCTCTCCAGGCCTCTCTGAAATCCTCCTGTTGGTCGTTTCTTACAGAACAATAATATTCCATAACATTCATATACCATAATTTATTCAGCCACTCTCCAATTGATGGGCATCCTTTCAATTTCCAGTTTCTTGCCACTACAAAAAGGGCTGCCACAAACATTTTTGCACATGCGGGGCCCTTTCCCTCCTTTAAAATCTCTTTGGGATATAGGCCCAGTAGAAACACTGCTGGTTCAAATGGTATGCACAGTTTGATAACTTTTTGAGCATAGTTCCAAATTGCTCTCCAGAATGGTTGGATCCGTTCACAGTTCCACCAACAATGTATCAGTGTCCCAGTTTTCCCACATCCCCTGCAACAGTTATCATTATCATTTCCTGTCATTTTAGCCAATCTGACAGGTGTGTAGTGGTATCTCAGAGTTGTCTTAATTTGCATTTAAGAGCAGTGATTTAGACATAATGTTGAGGCCAGCACACATATATTTCTGTATAAAAAGAAATAGAATTACCGTGATATCCAGTCCGTGGTTGTCCTGATAGTTCTGCCTGGTAGGGAGAGAAATAGAATCTTTCTCTTTTTCTTTCTCCATCTCTTGTTACTGAGTTGTTGGGTTTTTTCAAACTAAGAAAAAAATAATAAAATACTAAAGATTGAGTTCAAACCTTAATAATTTGGAGACACAAACTTTTCCCCCCAGTTTGGGCCACTGACTCATCAAGTCAAGTCAACAAGCACTTATTAAGAACCTACTATGTGCTGGGCAATGGGCTAAGCATTGGGGATCCAAAGACAGAGCAAAAAAAAAATAGTTCCTGAACTTAAGGAACTCACATTCTAATGGGAGAGATAACATGAAAACTATAATGTACCAACAAGATATATACTGGAAAAAATTGGAAATAATCACACAGCTAGAGAACAAATTTGCAAATTTTTCATGTTATTCTCACAAGTATCCTGGGAATAGGTCCTATTATTTTTCCAGTTTTACAAATGAGAAATCTGAGGTAAACAGAGGTTAAGTGGCTTGCCCAGGGTTCACACAGCTACCTGAGGCCAGATTTTACCGTAAGTCCTCTTGACACCATGTGTGAAATAAATGCTCTAAGCCACCTGTCTGCCTAAAGAAGGAAGGAATTAGGAATAAAAGGACTGGGAAAGGCTTCTTGTAGAAGGTGAAATAGAAGGTACCCAAGGATGGCAGGTGATAGATAAGAGGAAGGAGAGAATTCTAGGCACGAGGGAAAACCAGTGAAAATACCTGCAGTTGGGAGATCGGTGTCTTGTTGGAACAGCAAGGATGTCAGTAGCATTGGATCACAAAGTACATGAGATATAAGAAAGCAAGAAAGAAGTGTTGGAGAAAACAGGAGACAGAAAAGGCTAGGGGACAGTGATTGAGAAAACTGAGGGAATGAAATTAATGGGATTTAAAAGTTAAAGGAACCAGGGGACTGGTAAAGTTAAAGGAATGAGGAAGCAAAAAATGCTAAGAGAATATAAAAGTTTCCTATCTATATGTTAAAGTCTTTCATATTTAACTGCCTAGAGTAGCAAGAAGAAACAGGCATGCATGGTGAATCAAACAAATTCTTGTATAATCTTGGTCTTATAAGATTTCTCCCTTTTGGTGCAAATTAAAGGGTGTGTGAAAGACATGAAAGGGTAAAAGTCAAAACTGGCAAGACTTCCAAGGTTGAAACAGATAACCTGAGAACCAATGGTATAATATTGGCTGATTGTAAATTTGTTTGAGACCTTTTAGCATACAACAGCTATGGATTGTCTCTTTGTCTTGAGGCTCAAGTAAGAATCTAGTTACCCCTCAAAAGCAATTGAGCCATCCTATCATATTCAAAGAAATCTTTATGGCAAATCAGTATGAGAAACTAGCTAAAAAGATGCATGTAAATGTGTTATATTTATGTTATCTCAGTTTTTTTTTAAATTCATGAATAGATAGCGAAAAAGGGTATATAACTTAGAAATCACTTCAATTTTTAAAAAAAATATGGGGCAGGTAGATGGCACAGTAGATAGAGAACTACCCCTAGAGTTGGTAGTATCTGAGTTCAAATCCTGTCTCAGGATTTAATACTTACTAGCTGTATGACCCTGGCAAGCCACTTAACCCCAGTTGCCTTGCAAGAAAAAAAGAAGAAGAATTTTAAAAGATATGAATAGACAGCAAAAGCAAGGACAGGGATTAGGAACACAGTGCATAAAATGAGGTTCATCTGACCAGTAATAGATTTAACGGAGTTAGTCATTTTCTATTTAGAAAAGCCTCACAGACAAGCTTATCAATGAGGCCTCTTGCTTACCCTAATATGTTAGTTTCTGCTGGATGTCCTGGACATCTCTGGGAGAGTACTTCTGAAGCAGTGAATGGGAATTTGGGTCAGAAAACCCAGCAGAGAAAAGGGGTGGGAACAGAATGTCATGTGGCTCAGGGGAGGAGGAGCCTTTCATGTGGGAGATGAGAAAAGAATGGGAAAAATTAGAAGGATGGCTGAGGAATATCGGACAGAACAACAATTTGGAGTCACGGAATCCCTATTACAATAATCTTAATCTTGGGCCAGTTAATTTGTAAAATTAAGAGGATTGGTGATGAAGCATACCACCTATTTCCTCATAGAGAATGACAGATTCAAGATGCAGAATGAAATATATATTTTTAGACTTGGTCAGCATAGATATTTGCCTTGCTTGACTATTCATATAGTCTGTTTTTCCTTCTTTTTATTGAATGAAGAGGTGGAAAGGATATAAAATAAGTGAAAAAGAAAGTAAAAAATAAAGCTTACATTTAAAAAGGTATAATAATTTAAAAAAACTATCTCCTTATGAAATGATACAACCATTCTGGAAAGCAATCTGGAATCTGGAAAGGTCTATAAAACTGTGCATATCCTTTGACCCAGATATGACACTACTGGATCTGTATCCCAAGGAAATCGTAAAGGAGGAAAACGAGAACTACAATCAAAATGAAAGTATTGCCTTCAAAGGACTTACAGTGAAAACTAGGAGAACAACTGAGAATCAAGATAACTGAGTCTGGAGATATTAATGACAAACCTTAACAACTTCACAATTTAATCCAAGGTTATGCCTATCTACTGTGAATGGACAAAGCAACTATTTCAACACTTATTTTTTGTCTTATGGGTGTCTTCAAGTTAGGGCAATGGTTAAGTTCAGTACCTTGTCTAACTGTGGTATATGAAGGGAGATTATTAAATAAAATAAAACAGCCTGCAATTATAAGAAGCTTTGGAGAGGCAGTACAAACTGCTATGAGACATACTGCAAAGTATTATGTCTAAAGGAAGACAATAGGGTTACAAAAATCACAATTATTGAAGTTCAGAAAAAGAACACATGAATGTGGATAGCAATAATTGCCTCTCAGCACCTCCACTTAGATGACTGGCTGTCACTTCAAAATGATTCTGTGGTTTTTCCTGACCTCTCTCCTTTCTCTTTTTTCTCTCTGATTTTGCCCCCTTCTTTTTCTCCCCTTCCCTGTTCCCCTTTAAAAACACACACACACATCCCAGTTCCCCTTTAAACACACACACACACAAGCAATTTTCTTTGATGGAATATTATTATTGATGATGATGCAGGAAGCTCTCAAAAAAAAATCTGCAAAGTCCTCCATGAACAAAGTGAAATATACTGTATACAAAGTAATAGCAATGTTCTGAAATGATCAGCTGTAAATTTGTTATTCTCAATAGTACAATGATCCACAATTACTCTGAAGGACTTTTGAGGAAAAATCCTGTCCATACCCAGAGGAGGAACTGTTTGAGTCTGAATACAGATCAAAGCATTCTCTAAAAGAAAAAAAAGGCAGTAATACTGCTATGAAAAACTTTGAAAAACTTAAGAGGTCAATCAATATATTGAGTACATGTGGTGATTCACATTACCCATCTGACAGGGATAATGTTGGACACCAGATGCAAAAAGTGACTTTTATTTCTTTAAAATAAAATCTACTGTGTTGATTAAAAAAAATAAATCATAGGTATGAACCTAAAAGTACTAAATGTTATCCCTTATCCTATCCTATCCCTCTTGCTTCATTATGAATCATAAAGATAGATCATAAGATCTTAGACCTGGTCTGAATTCCCACAAATGATTCTAGAGAGCAATGAACCCAGAACTAATTCATTACACTGTTTTGACAATGGTTTTCTATTGGAAACCTACTAAAACTATTTCATGCACAGTTGAGTCATTTCTTCCCCTTTGTTGGTCAATGTGTTAATAATCCATTGATGCATAGTGAAGTAAAGAATATATAGGGCAGGATTGGATCCAGAAGAATCCTCACCATTTAAGAAGTGTGAGCTTTTTATATCTGTATTTAATAAACCTATATAATTTTTTGTATATACTTATTTGCAGGTCACCTCCCCCATTATATTGTGAACTCCTAGAGAACATGTATTATCTTTTGCCTTTCTTTGTATCAGCAGTGCTTAGCACAATGTCAAAGCTCAACACAGTAAGCAGTTAATAAATATTTGATGATTATAAAAGCACACACATATACATACATACATACATACATACATACATACATACCTTCTAATTCTTGCTTCAGAGCTGAGCTGAGAAAAATGCACAGTTCCTAATGTCCAGTACAAGGTGAATGATGCCAAAGGTTGTACCATCTCTGTCCTTGCATTCTCCTTTTCTTGCCCCAACTTCCCCTAAAAGCTAATTATGAAAGAAATTTGACTTTCCCTGAACACCCAAAAATGAAGAAACAGAGGAAGTAATTGCAACCATTTCACTCAAATGATTGTAAAACTTGATGAACTGCCTCATCACTCAATTAATGGCTAAATCTTAAGTCATCCTTTTTTTTTCTTTCATCTCACTCAGATCCGTTTTCTCTTTGGCAACTCCTGCCTCTCAGTTTTGATTAGGAAACTGTGGGTTTCCCCAAGCAGATGTTTTGGCAGAAGCTGAGTCTCTAAGCAGGAAGGACTGCTCTGAAAGTACCTGCTCCACCCTTCTAGGCATAGAACAAAAGGACAACTAGACTCCAAACTCAAGATTTGCTTTCTCAGATTATTCCTCACCTTAGGAACGAGTTGCTAATACCTGCTTTAACATTCAGACCTCTTGCAATCCCTGGGTAAACACCCAAACCCCCCTCTCCACTCCTCCTTCCTCCACCCCCACCCTCCAATAACACCTTCATTCCTTTCCTCTGTCCACTTCAGGGGGAAAAGTCCAAAGATTACTTTTTCAGCTTCAAAATCTCTTAACCAATGAATAAATGCCTCTCTTTCAGGTGCTTTCCCTATGACACAGTACCATCTATTGAGAGCTGGGAGTCCTGTTCAGCTTAAAAATGAGAAAATTGAGAGAAAGAGATCAAAAATGTGGATTTCTGCTTATCTATGTTAAGTGTTTTTATTTTGAAATGTTCATGGGTTAGGGTTAATTATTGAATTGATATGTAATGGTTAAGAAAAATATCATGGCACTCAAGGTAGATCGGGCAAGTTTCACTTCCCTGACGGGAGAATGGACTTGGTCAGTCACACAGATAGGAAGAAACAGAGAAGAGAGTCTAGCCTGGGATTTCTGATTCCTTATTCAGCAGGCTTTCTAAATACTTCCTCGGTGGCCAGCCAGTGAGGATGTGGGCCAGACCTCTCAAGTCCAGATGATACTGTAACCAGGTCGAATATCAACTTGGCTTATTACAAAAGAAAACAAAGACATACATGATAGGATTGCTGTATACAGAAAAGTTTGGCTCTGCAGGCAGAAACTGAGGTACTTGACAAGGGGCAGTCCCTTCCAGGAACTACTAAAACATTGAAGCCGTTTGTCCTGTTTATCATGAATGAGGGAGGAAGAATCTGCAAAGTGCAAGACTGGTTTCAGCCAGTTCTAACTAGCTCTTCGGTGGACTAGCTCAGCCGGTGAAGTCAAAGTAGAGTTCCAAAACAAGGCAGGTGCAAAGGATCACCAGGATATCAACTCTGAGCAAGTCAAATTGACTACTGACTGATCCACTCTGCCTTTAGGCTCTCCATCCTCCTCCTCTCCCTCCAATTCTATGGAATAGGGTAACTCAAGAAAGACAGAAAGGTTAAACTTAGGTATATATTCACAAGGCAGAACATTAGAGAGAGAAAAGTGAAAAGGAAAGTCAGCTATTTGGGTAGAAGATACTTTATAAGTCAGAGGACTCAGATACAAATCCTATTTCTATTTTTAAAATTTAACAGTATTTTTAAAATTACACGGAAAAATAGTTTTTATCTTTGTAAGATGTTGAGGTCCAAATTTTTCTCCCTTCTTTCTTTCCCTTCTTCCTCCCCAAGACAGTAAGCAATATAATAGAGGTTACACATGTACAATCATGTTAATCATATTTCCACATTAGTCATGTTGTGAAAGAAGAAACAACAGAAGAAAATTCATGAGAAAGAAAAAACCAAAAAACAACAAAAAAAATGAAAATAGTATGCTTTGATCTGCATTCAGATTCCTTACTTCTTTCTCTGGATGCAGTCGGCATTTTTCATCAATAGTTTCTGAGAATTGTTTTGGGTTATTGCATTGTAGGGAAGAGCTAAGTCTATTATAGTTGATCATTGCACAATATTGCTGTTACATGTACACAAATATTTATAGCAGCTCTTTTTTGTGGTAGCAAAGAGTTCAAAATTGAGGGAATACTCATCAATTGGGGATTGGCTGAACAAGTTGTGGTATACGATTATGTTGGAATATTATTGTGCTACAAGAAATGATTAGCAGGCAGATTTCAGAAAAATCTGGAAAGACTTAAGTGAACTGATTCTGAGTGAAGTAAGCAGAACCAGAAAAAACATTATACACAGTATCAGCAATGTTATGCAAAGATCAACTATGATTGACTTAACTCTTCTCAGCAATTCAGTGATCTAAGACAATTCCAAAGGAGTCAGGACAGAAAATGCTATCCAGACCCAGAGAAAAAAGCGTGGAGTTTGAATACAGATCAGAGCATATTATTTTCACTATTTTTTTGTTTTTGTCCTTTTCCATTTTTGTTTTGTATCTTCTTTCACAATATTGCTAATGTGGAAATATGTTTACATGCTTGCACATATGTAACCTATATCAGATTGTTTGGGCAGAGGAGAGGAGGAGAGAGGGAAAAATCCACAACCCAAAATATTATAAAAAATGAATGTTGAAAACTATCTTTATATGTAATTGGAAAAATATCACTATTTACCAAAAAAAAAAAAATCCAGGTTTACATTGAATTTTCAGACAAAAGGTCTGTAATGGCAGTAGTCAGGTCACTGGCTAATGGGGTTAAGAGAGCATGAACCAGTGAAAATTGGAGAGGAGTCTCTATACATTAATTAGGAAGCACTATTCAGGATTATTAAGGTGGAATTATAACTAGGCCACAGCAGCAAACTTGTTGAAGAGTTTCAGCAGCCAGTTCTAACAAGAACTAGATGCAGGTTAAGTCTAAAGCATACCAGAGTTATATAATAGAAAAACAGGTCCTAGGAAAGGGGAACCATAGTCTCTTTTGGTTTTTCAGAAAGGAAAAAAGAATATACAGGGACAGAAATGAAGAAGAAAGAACTTTCTATTTCTCATAATTGGGGTTTATCAGAAGAAATATACATAAATATAGTGAAGGGAGTAGACCTCATTCACCTGAATCAGATCAAAGGTTGAAAACACACCTTACATGTGCACACATGTGCGTACACATACACACACACATACACACACAGTTTAATGTAGAAATTCATTAAAGTCAAGAGGAAAATTGGCGGAGATAGGGAGGGAGAAGAAGGACCTTAAGAAGGAACTAGAATTGGGAAATCAATGGTCATAATCAAAACAAACTTCAACAATAGAAGGCTTATTAGGAAGGAAGGATTAAAAAGCAAAGAAATTACTAGTGTCTACTAAAAAAGCTAGGAAGTACAGAGAAGTGAGATCATAGAACTGCATTTATAGATTATTAGGGCCAATCCCATTCTCTTTATTCTCCCATCTTATCTTTCTTTGCAAAAAGGAGAGTAGTGGTAATAAAGAGAAGAAATATTCTAACACAATATAGAGATAAAAGACTGAATATGGATGTAAAATCCTAACCATTAATGTCAATGGAATGAATTCACTCAATAAATGGAGAAAAGTAGTAGACTAAATTCAAAAATAGAATCGAACAATATGTTGTTGACCAAAAAAAAAAAAAAAACCTTTTGGAACATAAAATAAGTCTTTGAAAATAAATACGTAATATTTTTGGAAGTCAAAAATAACTAAATAATGATTTTTAAAGGAAAAAAACTGTCTTTATAAAATTGCTGTTTCATACAAGTCTTCACAGGCATTACAGTAGGTGCTGGGACTACAAAGACATCATAATAATGAGGCTAAATGACATACCCAGGGTCACATAGCTAGTAAATATTGGAAGCTAGATTTGAACTCAATTCTTCCTAACTCCAAGTGTGGTGTTCTAATCTCTACATCAACTGGGTTTCTGTAAGAACACTACCAGCTAGGAAGATGAGGAAATGCTTTGCCAGGCAGCAGATATATTCAAACTGACGTTTAATGTAAGCTAGGAATTGTAAAAGGCATGGATGGGGAGGGAGGAAATTCTAAGGAGAGGGTCAATCTATGCAATAGTGTGTAGAAGAGAAGCAAAATGCTCTGTATGAGAAACAACAGGAAAGTCAGTATAACTGCTCCAAATAGTGCGTAAAGAGGATTAATGTAAGTAAAGCTAGAAAGAAATAATAGGTTGCATAGGACTTTAAATGCCAAACATGGAATTTTACTTTGTTCCTAGAGGCAATAGAGAATCACTGGAATTTAACAAGCAGGAGAGTAACATGGTCAGACTTGCTTTTAGAAAGACAGATAGTAAGCAACTGGAACAGGATTTAAGTCCAAGTCCTTAATCTTCCAATCTAAGTTCCAAGTTGGATACTGCTAAATTAAATTGTTGATCCTCACCTCTTTCAGATAACTACCTGAGTATATAATGTTGAGGCCACAGGATTTTCTGTATTCAATGGAACCATGATCCTTCCATAGAAGAACTACTTTTAAATTCCATGTTGATACATCAGGAAGAATACTACAAAGAGAAAAAACTACAAAAATAATGATAACTATCATGCAGAATGACTTAATCAAATCTCAGCTTCATGAAAACAAACTAAATTATTGTGATACCATGTAAGTGATACTTACTTCCTCCAGGGATGGCATATCCATCAGAATGTAAACTCATTACATCTGTTTTTCATTTTGTTGTTAAATGCATGGGTGTCTTGCATGTGATGGGTACTTTAAATACCCTTTATAAATTGGAGTCATCAGAATTATCTTTAAAATAATCGTTGATGTTTATCTAGCACTTAAAACATGTGCAGCATGGATTACTTTATCTCATCTTTGAAATCTTTCACTGGAAAATAGATTGGAGAGAGGTAATTTAAGAAATATTGGTCTACCTGAAAGCTGAGTCTACACATCATATTTCAAGAAATTATCAAGGAAAACTGCCCTAATATGCTAGAACCAGAGGAAAAAATAAAAATTGAAAGAATCCACCTATCACTTTCTAAGAGATCCCCAAACTGAAAACACCCAGGAAGATTATAATCAAATTCCAGAGCTCTGGGTCAAGGGAAAAAATACCACAAGTAGCCAGAACAAAACAACTAAAACATCAATCATGATAACAAAAAAAATTTAGCAACTTCTATATTAAAGAATAAGAAGGCTTGGAATGAAATAGTCCAGAGGACAAAAGAGGTAGGATTACAACCAAGAATAACCTAAATAGCAAAACTGAGAATAATACTTCAGGTGAAAATGGATAGTCAGAGAGAGAGAGGTGGAAAGAGAGGGAGAGAGACAGATAGACAGACAAAGACAGAGACAGAGACAGAGAGAGAAAGACAAAAAAAGAGAGAATCTCTATCAATTAAAAATGCAACAAAGTGTTCTTTGCCTGCATTTTGTTTTCTTTCTCATTTTTTTTCTTTTGTATCTGATTTTTCTTGTGTAGCATGATATTTGTGGAAATATATATAGAGGAATGGCACATACTTAACCTCTACTGGACCACTTGCCAACTAATGGGGAAAGGAGGGGGAAATTAGAACAAAGATTTTAAAGGGATAAATGTCAAAAATTATCCAGATATATATTTTGAAAATAAAAAACTATAATTAAAAATGCAACAAAGGTGGTTTGACTAGGTTTTAATGCTTCAAATGATCATAAAATACAAAAAAGCTTTTTTTTTCTTTTTCAATTTTGTTGGACCTGCAGAAATAAGTGGTCTTATATAGAAGGATAAAGATTAATTGCCAAGTTTATCTTATCACATGTTTAAAGCTTCAGATCATAAAGATAAGAAAGTCACTAATAATAGAATAGAAAATGGACCAGTACACAGCTATGATCCCCACCCCTCCCAACCCCAAAACAAAAGGTTCACCACCTTTTCTCACAACTCCCTATCATCTCTCTTAAGGGGATATAGGGGGAAGAAGAGAAAACTCCCTTTAGAGCTCCTGCAGGTACTGGACACATATACCTAAGCATGAAGCTGCCAGGAGTTTCTCTCTGGCTTCCTAGTCAATTTCTTTAACTCCAAAAACAAGGCATCTCTGTAAAACTGCAGGAGAGGAGCTGTGATCACATGGGAGGGTGCTGCAACAAAGGGAAAAGAGGGAGGGTGTGATTGCCCACATAAAGGAGTTTCCAAAAGACACTCAACTTCTGATACTTAATTCAAGAACTGGTGTTCAAATGCAAGGATTGCTGACCCTGCTGTTTATTGCCCCTGTCACAAACTAGAGTAGAACATGATAGACCATGTCAATCCATTATGTTTTCAGTTCCATACTAGATGTCACTCTGGGCTCCATTTTATGAAATAAAGAACTTTCAATCATTCCTGATGAAACAACCAGAGATGAATAGAAAATTTGCCTTTCAAATACAATAGTCAAAACTCTGACACCTCTCAGATTGGCTAAGATGACAGGAAAAGATAATGATAAATGTTGGAAGAAATGTGGGAAAACTGGAATACTAATACATCATTGGTGGAGTTGTGAAGCAATCCAATCATTCAGGTGAGCAATATGGAACTATGCCCAAAGAGCTATCAAACTATGGATACCCTTTGATCCAGCAATGTTTTTACTAGGCTTGTATCCCAAAGATAATTTAAAGGAAGTAAAGGGACCCCCGTGTGCAAGAATGTTTGTGGCAGCCCTTTTTGTAGTGGCTAGAAACTGGAAACTGAATGGATGCCCATCAATTGGAGAATGGCTGAATAAATTATGGTATATGAATGTTATGGAATATTATTGTTCTGTAAGAAACAACCAGCAGGATGATTTCAGAGAGGCCTGATGCTGAGTGAGCAGAACCAAGAGATCATTGTACATGGCAACAAGAAAATTATACAATGATCAATTTTGATGGCCATGGCTCTTTACAGTAATGAGGTGATTCAGGCCTATTCCAATAGACTTGTGATGGAGAGAGCTATCTGCATCCAGAGAGAGAGGACTATGGACACTGAATGTGAGTCACAACATAGTATTTTCACCTTTTTTTATTGTTTACATGTTTTTTTTCTCTCTCTCTTTTTTCTTTTTGACCTGTTTTTTCTTGTGCAGCATGATAAATGTAGATATATGTTTAAAAGACCTGCACATGTTTAACCTATATTGAATTACTTGCTATCTAGGGGAGGAAAGGGGAAGGAGAGAAGAAGAAAAATATAGAACATAAGGTTTAGCAAGGGTGAATGTTGAAAACTATCTTTGTATGTATTTTCAAAAATAAGACGCTATCATAAAAAAATTTAAAAAAATACAATAGTCAAAAGAAACATAAAAAAGTAAACATGAAAGAGAAATAACAAGTGATTCAGTAATGTTAAACTCTTTATTTTTCTACATGGGAAGATGATACTTGTAATTCCTTAGAACTTTATTGTCATTAGGACCATTTAGAAGGAATATAGATAAACAGAGGGCATAGATATGACTGTACTATGATGGGATGGTTGCAAAAAATAAAATTAAGGGGTAAGAAAGTAAAATGAACTGGGAGAAGGAGGAATGGAGAGGCAAAATTGAGTAAATCATATCACTTAAAAGAGAAGCAAAAGAAAGAGCTTTTACAGTGGAGGAGAAAATGGGAGTGGCAGGCAATGTTTGAACCTTACTCCCATAAGAATCAACTCAAAGAGGGAATAACATACACTTGGCTAGGAATAGAAATTGATCTTACCTACAAGAGAGTAGGAGGACAGGGGGATAGCAAAAGGTGGGAGAAGGACTGATAAAAGAGAAAGTGGATTAGGAGATACAGTGAACAGAAGCCAAACACTTTTGAAGACAAACAAGATAAAAGCAGAGAGAGGATAAACAGGGAGAACACAGGATACAGGAAAATACACAGTTAGTAATCATAACTGGGAATGTGAATGCATTAAGCCTACCCATAAAATGGAAGCAGATAGGAGAGTAAATTTAAAACCAGTATCCAACAATATGCTGCTTACAGAAAACATACTTGCAGCAGAAAGACAAACACATGAAGTAAAAGCAAGAGGCTTGAGCAGAATCTATTATGTCTTAGCTGAAGTAAAAAAAAAGAAAGAAAGAAAAAAAAAAAAAAGAAAAGAAAAAGGAGTAGCAATTATTACCTCAGACAAAGAAAAAGAACTAGATAAATCTATATAAGAAAGAAATTAAGATGAATAGGATTTTAGAAAAATTAGATATGATAGATCTTGGAAAAAATTGAATAGGAATAGAAAGGAATATACCTTTATTCAGCAGTTCACGGCACTTACACAAAAATTGACCATGTATCAGGCCCCCAAAACCTCACAACCAAATATAAAAAAGCATAAATATTAAATGCATCATTTTCATGTCATAATGCAATAAAAATTGCATTCAGGAAGGGGCCATAGGAACATAGTTTAAAAATTCATTGTAAACTAAATAATTTAATCCTAAAGAATGAGAGGTCAAAAAATAAACCATAGAAAAAAATCAATAATTTCATTAAAGAGAATGACAACAATAAAACTGCCAAAATTTATGGAATGAAATCAAAGCAATATTTAGTGGAAATTTTATATCTCTAAACTCTTACATCAAGAAAATAAAGAAAGAGCAAATTAACGAAATGGGCATGCAATTAAAGAAAAAACTATAAAAAGAACAAATTTCCAAATTGGAAATCCTGAAAATCAAAGGAGAGATTAATAAAACTGAAAGCAAGAGAGTCAATGAACTAATAAATAAAACTAGGAACTAGTTTTATGAAAAAGTCAATAAAATAGACAAACCATTGGTTAATTTGATTTAGAGGGGGGGAAAGAAAGAAGAAATCAAATTACCAATAGCAAAACAGAAAAGGAAGAATGTATCACCAATGAAGATAAAATTAAAGAAGTTATTCAGAGATATTTTACCCAATTGTATAATTATGTGCCAATAAATCCAATACTCTAAATGAAATGGATGAACATTTACAAAAATATAAATTGCCCAAGTTAACAGAAAAGGAAATTGAATACTTAAATAACCCCATCTTAGAAAAAGAAATTGAACATACCATTAATGAGTTACCTAAAAAAAATCTCCAAGACCAAATAAATCTACAAATAAGTTCTACCAAATATTTACTGAACAATTAATCCCAATACTATAAAAATAGTAAACTTCGGAAAAATAGGCAAAAGAAGTCCTACCAAATTCTTTTTATGGCTCAAATATGGTGATGGCACAAATTAAGAACAAAAACAGAAAAAGGAAATTATAGACCAATTTTCCTGATGAATAGTGATGAAAAAAATGTTAAGTAAAATATTAGCAAGGATGTTGTAGCATTACATCATGTACTATGATCAAGTGAGTTTTATAGCAGAAATTCAGGCTTAGGAACACAATAAACCATATCAATTAAAAAATCCACAGAAATCATGATTCTTTCAATAGATGCAGAAAAAGCTTTTGACATAATATGACATCCATTCATAGCTTAAAAAACCAGTAGAAAACACAGGAATAAGTGGAACTTTTCTTAAAATGAAAAATAGTATCTATCTAAAATATTCAGCAAGTATTATCTGTAATGGGGATAAGCTAGAAGCCTTCCCAACAAGATCAGGCATGAAACAAAAATGCCCATTATCAGCCCTATTATTTAATACTGCACTAGAAATGATAAATGATAGCAATAAAAGAAGAAAAATAAGTTAAAGGAATTACAATAGGCAACAAGGAAACAAAACTATCACTCTTTGAAGGTGATGGCATACTTAGAGAATCCTAGAAGAATCAAATAAAAAACTAATCAAAACAAACCCACATAAATCATAAGCATTTCTATATATTATCAGCAAAATCTAGCAGAAAAAAATACAAAGAGAAATTCCATTTAAAATAAATTAGAAAATTTAGGAAAAAGTAAAATTTAAAAAGGGGGACTACTAGGTGGTGCAATGAATATAGCACCAGTCCTAGAGAAAAGAGATTCAATTCCAGCCTCAGATATTTACTAGCTGAGTGATCCTGGGCTTAGCTTAACTCCTACTGCCTTCAAAAAAAGTAAAGAATTATAGACAATATAAAATATTTGGAAGTTGCCTATGTCACTGAGACAGTAGGTTCCCTGCCCATGATCCCAGTGCCAGTACAAGTCAGAAGTAGGATTTAAATCAGTCTTTCTGGCTCTAAGGCCAGTTCTTTATCAACAACTCCATAGCTCTCTCTGACATGAAAGATAGGTATGTTTGTTGCATCTCAAAATCAATAATGACTGTTCCAAGCATAAGCTTATTAACAAGGTTAGCAGATAAATGGGGTCTCAGAAACCAAAGATCTCTATGGGAGAATATAGAGCATTCTTGTAGTCTAAAAAAGAAAAACTATCAAAATACATATTCAGGAGATTAATACATATTCATGATCTAAATATATTTTCATATAATTTATAGGAATAGGGAAGTATGACCAGAATAGGGGAGTAGGTTGATTTGCAAGATTTGTAAGATTGTAGTGGGCATTCTTGACTTTTAGTGACTATATTATTTCACATTGACAAGGATAATAAGTGAATAGGGAGCCTCCAAATAAGAAATTTCAACTAGGAGAGAGTACTGTTTTCCCATGTGGGCTGGGAGATGGTCATAATACCTCAGATCTCAAGGCAGTAAAATTTGCAATAAAGGGAAGAGGGAGTTTCTACTCATTCAATCAAATAGAAATTAATTGTCAAATGTCTAATTCCCAATTCATAGTACCCACTGATTATTACTATGGAGCAGTTTTGCATTTTCTTTTCCACCTTACTTTATAGATGAGGAAACTGAGCAAACAGGGTTAAGTGACTTGCCCAAAGACACATAGTTACTAACTGTCTGAGGTCATGTTTGAACTCAGGTCTGCTGCTCTATCTAATGAGTTACCTAGCTGTCCCAAGGTTATCCATGGCTAACCTATAAAAGTTGAATTTGTCCAGAATTTGGGGCTGGTGTTTCTAAACTGGCTCTCACACTTCAAGCTGACTGTGTGATCAGTAGAAACAGTATTTCTTCTGCTGGCCAGTTTACTTACCCTAGCCTTGAAAAGGAAAATAAAATACCCCTTTACTTTTTCCCATTCTTTTCCCACACTCACCTCCCATATGGGAAGGGGTCCTCCTCCCCAAAGCCACATGACATTTTGTTCCCAACCCTTTTCTCTGATAGGTCCTTTGACCGAAATTCACATTCACTGCCTCTGAAATATTCTCCCAAAGGTATCCAAGATATTCAGCAGAACTAACTTATTAGAGTAAGCAAGAGGACTAATTGATAAACTTATCTATGGAGGCTTCTCTTTTATTTTTACTTAACGGTATTTTCTTTTTTCTTTTTTTAATTGAAGTTTTTTTATTTTCAAAACATATGCAAAAATAATTTTTTTCAACACTGACTCTTGAAAAACTTTGTGTTCCAATTTTCCCCCCTTTCCTCCTACCCCTCCCCTGGATGGCAAGTAATCCAATATATGTTAAACATAGTAAAAAAAATGTTAAATCCAATCTAGGCATACATGTTTATACAATTATCTTGCTGCACAAGAAAAATAAGATCAAAAAGTTTTAAAAAATGAGAAAGTTAAAATGCAAGCAAACCCCAACAAAAAGAGTGAAAATGCTATGTTATAATCCACCCTCAGTTCCCACAGTTCTCTCTCTGGGTGCACATGGCTCTCTTCATCATAAGACCATTGGAATTGTCCTGAATCATTTCATTGTTGAAAAGAGCCACATCCATTATTGCTGTATACAATGATATCCTGGTTCTGCTCACTTCACTCAACAACAGTTCATGCAAGTCTCTCCAGGCCTCTCTGAAATCATCCTGCTGGTCGTTTCTTACAGAACAATAATATTCTATAACATTCATATCCCATTACTTATTCAGTCATTTTCCACCTGATGGGTATTTTTTTTCAATTACATGTGAAGATTATTTTCAACATTAATTTTTGTTAGATTTTGAGTTTCAATTCTTTTTTCTCCTTCCCTCTTCCCTCCTCCCTCCCCAAGAGAGCAAGCAATTTTAAACATATTTCCATATTAATGATGTGTGAAAGAAAAATCATAACAAAAGGGGAAAACCATGAAAAAGAAAAAAAAAGTGAAAATAGTGTACTTCAATCTACATTCAGTCCATCCCAACCCTATTGGAATTATCTTGGATTACTGTGTTGCTGAGAGCTAAATCTATTAGAGTATTTCTTGCTCTTACTGGGTACAATGTTCTGGTTCTTCTTACATCACCTCAACATCATTTCTTTGTCTTTCAGAATATCATATTCCAAGCCTTCCAGATCTTTAATGTAAAAGCTGCTAAATCACATATAATTCTGACTATAGCTCCATGATATTTGAATTATTTCTTTATGGCTGCTTGTGATATTTTCTCATTGACTGGGAGTTCTGGAATTTGACTATAATATTCCTAAGAACTTTCATTTGGGGATCTCTTTTGGGTGGTGATCAATGAATTATTTCAATTTCTATTTTGTCTCTGATTCTAGGTTGTCATAGTAATTTTCCTTGATAATTTCTTGAAATATGATGTCCAGCACCACTACACATCTCTGATATTGGCTAAGATGACAGGAAAAGATAATGACAAATGTTGGAGAGGATGTGGGAAAACTGGGACACTGATACATTGTTGGTGGAACTGTGAACGAATCCAACCATTCTGGAGAGAAATTTGGAAATACACTCAAAAAGTTATCAAACTTGAAGAAAGCCATATACACCCAGAGAGAGGGATCTGAATGTGGACCACAACATAACATTTTCATGTTCTCTATTGATGTTTGCTTGCATTATATTTCCCTTCTCAGATTTTTTTTCTTGTAGATCCAATTTTTCTTGTGCAACAAGGTAACTGTATAAATATGTATACACATATTTGATTTGTCAAATATTTTAACATAATTAACGTGTAGTAGATGTCCTGCCATCTAGGGGAGGGAGTCGGGGTAGGGGAGAAAAATTTGTAACAGAAAGCTTTGCAAGGGTCAATGTTGAAAAATTACTCCGCATATGTTTTTTTTGTTTGTCTATATCTTTTAATTTGTAAATATGCTTATTTTATAATTTTTTTAAATTTTATTTTATTTGCATAACATATATGTG